>JAJFZO010000132.1:0-182513 GCA_021397835.1 Moringa oleifera
GGTACATGAATGAAACTTTAGATGTTAATAAATAAAAGACAATAGGCAACAAGCCAAAAATTAAATTTTGATGCAAAAGTGAAAGTAGTTTGAAACTAGACATTTTGTAGGTAGTGGTTATTAATTTGGTAATGAAATACTTGTTAAAATGCTTTAAATTATCAATTGATATGATAAGCACACACTATTATAAATATATTAATGATGATAAAATATGGTAAATATATATATTATTGATTCCTCGATCATAGTTTTAATTTTTAATTTTTTAGACTAAATAATATAATCATTGGTTTTAATATGAAAATAACCATTATAACATTATTATATTAATTGAATAAATTCAAATAATTGTTTAAAATTTTTAATTTTTTTAGTATAATCATTTAGTTTAATAATTACCGATGACTATATTATTACTATGTGGTCTGTAATTTTTATTTTAAATGATTTATTACATCTAAAGGTTTTTATATTTAGTTGAACACAATGGATTATTATATTCTTAAACCATTAGTAATATTATTTTATAATTTCATAAAACTAATTTTTATATTTAATTTATTATAATTATCTATTAATTACTTTTTATTAAATTAATTTAATATTTTTTAATTTTTATAATTTTCAAAAATTTATTATTAAAATGATTAATTAAATATAATTGACCAAGCTTTGATTAAACGGTCAATTTTATTCATAAATTATATTTATGAGAAAAAAATGTAATTTTAGTGTGAGCTATTTACATCTTATATTCAGATATTATCAAGTAATGTTGAAACTATTATTATTTTAAAGAACTTATAAATGAACTTATAATTGCTTACATATTTGATTTGACTTTATTTTGATTGATTTTTTATAATCCAACTTACTACTAGCTAGTTCGAATTAAAAAATTTTAACCTAAACAAAATCCATCGAACCAAATTGAACTCATCGATTCAATTTAGTTTGATTGATGAAAAAAAAAAAAAACCTCTAGGCTGCCACTTAATAAGCCTTTTAGAGTAATTCAACTAGAAGAGTATACAGACTTTTCTTTCAAATTTACTAAATTGTGGTTTTGATTTGCTCATATTTAATTCGATATATCAAAAATAAACTAATTTATCATCACATCTCTTTATATCTTTAATGTAAGAGAATAATTTTACGATAACCATCAAAATGGTAATAACTAGACTTAATGTGAGAGCCTTACCAATTTCAGATGTCTTAAGTATAATATGGATGAAATTAGTATTAATGAATAAAATAAAATAAAAAATGAGCTCAAAATTAAAATTTCATCTAAAAAATGAAAGTATTTTAAAAATATACTTTTTGGTGCTTTTCATTAATTTCGTAATGAAATGTATTTCTAACTTGTTGATATGCTTTAATTATCAATTGATTCAATAAGCATCCATTATTGTCAAATAGTTTTTAGTTGATGCTTCAGAAGCACTTTAATTGATTAATAAAAAACAATCATTTATATAACTGACCAAAAAAAGCATAAGAAAATATTGGTGGTTCTAAAATTGAAGTTTAAGCTTTTTATTTTGAAAATTAAATAAGTATGATAGTTGATTTTAGGGTAAATATTTCATAAAAATCTAATATTTGTCTTATATTATCAATTAAATTCTCATATTTTAAAATAAAATAAAATTTAATCTATCAATTTGTTTCAATTAAACTTTAGCTTAAATGCCTATAAAAGATCGTGGGTATTTTTACTATTCAAATACTTAAAAACTGAGTTAAATAAATTCTTCACTATTTTGGATCCATTTATTAAATTTGAACAATTTTAAATTTAAGATCTATTTTTTACGAATTTTTTAAAATTTTGATAACGTAAATTTAAAAAAATACCAACTCTCAAAAAATTTTAATTTTTTTTAATGATAGCTTGAATATTTCTTTACATCTACGAAAAATTTATGTCGAAATTTGTTGTATAAGATCCTTAATTTAAACATCTTTAATTTTTATACCTTTCATTATATTTAATTTAGAACAAATTAATAGATTTGTCACTTCTAAGCATAAGGATTTAATAGTGAATATGGGACAAATATCAAGGTTTTATGTAATATTTACCTTTCATTTTAATATAAAATAGACGAATATATTATTATAATGAATTGATAATTTTAAAATTTCTTATTTTTATGTGGTCTTCAATTTAATGTAAAATTGATGAGTATACTATTATTATTAATTAAATTTTTATTATAAAAAAATCTATTATTTGTAAATTTTTATAATTATAATCAATGCTTTTATTATAATTAATTGATCAATATTATTTTTTATTAATTTTAAATAATATTACAACTTGAAAAAATTATTTTTCATTTGATTAATTATAATTATCAATTTTATAAAATGATCAATTATTATGTTAATAGAACACTTGTTTCTTATTTTTCAAAAAAATATTTAAAAATTTTGTTTCTATCAAACAACCACCTTTGCTTCTATTGTCAAATTTGTCATTATTTTAATATATTATAAAAATTCTCGTAAAATAAACAGTTTTTAGCTTAAGAAAGTACAATTATTTATTTGAGTGTAATTTTTTAAAATAAGTTTTTTATATTCTAATATTGATGGTATAAATTGCAAAATTTTAGTTGCAAGAACTTTAAGAACTTCACTTTTACTTTAATCCATGTTCATTGTAAAACACCAAATCAAAAAGCTGATTTTTATTTTTTTTTAATTTCATTCAATTCAGACTTAATTATAGGTTTTTTTTATGCTTCATATACTTATACAAAAATTAAAAAATCAACTTTAAGTTTCAAATAAATATACTAATTATAAGAACAATTACTAAGCAACTTATAAATTGAAAGAAAGGGATATTGTTATATTTATCAATGCTACGGTACTCTCGCTCAAAGTTAAAAGGTTAAAGTGAACATTGAATCAAATAATTCAGATATCATTTTTTAGAATAAAAATAATAACATATATAGTTTTCGTTATACACATCTTGGTGATAAAACTTCACAATTTTTCTTCCTTGTGTTATAAAGTGCCAAAAACATCTTGAAAGTTTTAAAAGATAAATATCATAAATAATTGTGGATAGCCTTTTAAAATAATAACATAAATGAAAATCTATTAACTTACATTAGAATGAGGTATAAAGGATGAAAACTAGTGTATATGCATATATCATGTTGACAACTACTAGCATCTAATGTATCTAATATTGTCAAAAATAAGTATATACATTATATGCTATGTTGAAAAGCTACTTTAACAAAAATTTCTGTCACCTCAACAGTGATCTCATAATTTATCTCACTAGTCTTTTTCTATCTTCAAAGCATGACTAAATTATTAAAAATAATAATAATATAATCATTACAAAATTACAAAATAATTTAAACAATATCTTAAAATTAAAAAAATAACATCAATTTAATAAAAATCAACTTACTCAACAAATTTTATATTTGAATTGAATTAAAATAATTGAAAAATTATAGAGAGAAATGAGGTATCAAAATAAGAGATTATAAAAATACGTATGTTTCTTTTTTTCTCTAAAAGATCACTTACCCAAAGCAAATATGAAACAATTACAAATGATTTTGCAACAAAAATCAAGCAGAATAAAAAATTTTAAAGATGTTTTATCAATTTGAGAAATAGGTGGCAGTAAAGAAAGAATATGATTTTGGGATTTGTAGTTTAGAATGTTTAAAATAGGTGAGTATTTGTGACTTATGAAGGAGGTTTTAGTTATCTTTGCTTTAGGAACTTTTAAGTAAAGCTTTCAAGCCCAACATTTTGATAACTTTAATATTTGATTCTCATAGAAACTGATGACTAAAGTTTTAAACAAGCTTTTCATTTTTAATTCTTGCCAAAGTCAATTATAAAATTTTTCATTTTTTATATTTCGTTCTAGTAATCATTAACAAAAATAAAGGTAACATAAACATTAGTTGATAGCTCTCTTTAAAACTATCCATTGATATGTTTCATTATACGTATAATGATATTAATTGATAGTTATCTTTTTAACTATCAACAAAAGTAATTATTATTTCATGTTTTTTAGTTATATATAAATTTTTTTCTATAATTGTCAATTGATGTGGTTATTATTTCTTTGTTTTTTCCTTTTCAGTGACACAAAAATTTTTGATATTAAGCTTATGTACATTCATTCCAAAAAATAAAAACAACTTCTTAGGAGCTTTAAAATGTATTGATATTGCTCACATTGATCATACCCAAACCCTATTTTGACAAAGCAAGTATAACTATGGGCTCTTAATTATAAAATCATAAAGAGAAAAACTTATGATGACAAGTACTTAACTATATGAGGTAACTTTTTGTATAAAGAAAATTTTGTTTCTTTGGAAGATAAAATACACTTATCTATAAATAGTTTATCAACAGTTTTGAAACTATTTGAAAGTTGTAAAACTTTACGGTATTATAACACATAATACATTATCATCCAAATTATTCAATATATTATTTATTTATAGATTACAAAAAAAATAATAGACTAAAAAACCATCACTAAAAAATTAAAATGACAGACAAAACTTATACTAACAGACACTTTGATCGCAGGTATAAGCCCTATCTTTATGAACTTTTACCCAAAGATTTTTATGTTTGTCAATATATATAATAAGTATTTATTGATAGATTTCTTATTCATCAATATATATTCAATGCTTTTACTAACAAATATATCATCCATCATATTCAAGGTTTTACTTACGAATTTTCGCTTGTTACTATATGTAAATATTTTAATGACAGATTTTGTTATCATTATATGTAAATGTTTTAGTGATAGATTCTTTGTTTGCTACTACATACAAGATCTATATTCATAAACACTTTTTCGATCAATATATATATATATATATATATATATACACATAATTTTTTACTAATTAACAAAATATCCATCAATATATGTCTTTTGCTATATTTATTTTTTTATAAATTTTTATTTTTATAATTTACATTTAATTTTATTTTTAAATTATAATTATTGCATTGTATACACCATAAGCTTACTATTGAATTCACATTTTTAAAATTAATTGCAACTACTTTAATAATGTCAATTATATTACATACAAACATTAATACAATTTTTCACTTGTGCAAATGTTTAATTATAATAACATAATAAAGTCACTAATATAGTAATGCCAAGCTGCGCACAAAGTTACTTAGAAAATTACAAACATGAAAATAAGCCTCAAATATTCTTCACCAAAACTCTTCATTAATGGCCTTAGTTTGCAGAAGCAACCCATTTACATCTCAGCTACTTTTGCACCAATTCTTTTCTTCATTGGGTCCACTTTTGTCCTCCAAATACAAAAATAATTAACTACTTTGGTTTCATATCCAATGGATTGTACAAACCCAAAAAATTAACCATATCTCATTAAGATCCGCAACTATTGAGTGACACTACAGAGGTAAAAATAAACGTAAAAAAATAGCAATGAAAATTCAATTCATAACATGAAGAGAAAAACCTAAGATTCAAATGTACTTTCCAACATCAATTACCCAAGAAAAAATTCTGCAAATGCGAACTACTACTACTAGGCTTGATATCAGTTATTGGTGTCAAACAACAATTAGAGAGAGCAAAAGAGAGACACACCTGAATATCAGGTGCTGGAACAGGGAATTGGTTTTGAATCATTTCTTTAGATATGAACCCAGTACCACCTTCCCATCCTTCAGAGGGCTACCCCATAAGATATTTGAAGAACATGGCCATGCATTAGAAATTGAAGATCCAATAGTCCATGTTCAATGTATGCTCTGCTTCTGACCAGCTCTGTAACCGCACACATGGACATAAGTTCCATATGTGGGTGCACAGCTGCTGCAGAATAGCATACAATCAATGCTCTCGATGATTCATTGTTATAGTGATAATGTAAATCAAAGCATGAATGTTCTTTATACTATAAAGTTAAGAACTTCCACCTCTTAAGTTTAGCCTATGATAAAATGTATAGCAATATGTCAAGCATGGATCATAATACAACCTCTAACAATCAGTGATTAAGAGTTTCATAATGCAATATGGAAAGGCTTTGAGCTTGCTTTTTGAACCAGCAAAGAGAACAATCTAGAATTTTTTAACAAATCGTTATGACTGTTAACACAACCAAAATAAAGTATAAGGCTTCTAATTAAATAATGTGAAATGTTTCAAAAAGTGCAACTTAAATGAAGAATGAAAGTTTAAAAAAGGGAGAATGAGAAAAATTAAGGGTCTAGCAACAAATGATAAGCAAATAACTGATTCAAAACACACTAGACACTGAAATGATTAGGAAACTACTCGCAAGATGATCCAATTCTTCCTGAAAAAATATGACAGTAACAAGTCAATCCACTGCTATCAACCAGTAGTCTTATCATTGTTTAAGTAAGTTAGACTATCAAACATGTCTAGTCTCTTAATGTATCAATAGAAATAAAGCAACCATCACTTAGTGGACACATTCAACAAACAAATTCAAGTAACATGTGACACGAAGCAGGATTATTATCAAGACTAGATTTTTGCATATCAAAAATACCAAATATCAGGAGATTTTATTACTGCATGCAGTCTCTCATGTAGACAGCACTTGAAACTAAATTTTTGCTTTCTTTTCCAAAACAAATACAAAAGGTATTGTTTTTCTGTTTTTGATTTTAACAGAAAATATAGCTAAAAAAGATATTATCAACTTTCTTTTTTATGAATTTAAACAGAAAAGACAGCACTTGGCTTGACTTAATATATTTGAGTAATATATTAAGTCAAGCCAGTAAGAATTTAAGAAATGCCAGACATGAAAATAGACTAAAAAGACTTGCTTCAGGCAAGTGTTGAGGCACCAAGGAAAGGTAATTTACATCTTAACTCCTTTTGTAAGTAAACATACGGTATAAAATTCTTAGGATCTGGAAAGAAATGTATTTTTAAGAAATGATATCAATATAATGATAAAGGGACATTCTATATGAATTGTATCTCTCTATCAAAATATAGGTCTTTAAAATAGTGTTACTGAATAAATCTTAGACCCTTAAGGACTTTAAAACAAAGTGTGGGCCCTAGTTTTCTAACATACGTTAGAACTCATCTTCATAGTTTCTTATGGATGATTAATTTACCAGTGACTAACCATTTTTTTGTTAACAAAATAGAACTAATTTTTCCAATTTTTTAAACAATAGCATCCAAATGCTTCCTTATTTGTCACAGAAATTAATAGAAATGAAATAAGATTTGTGAGACTATTTACCATTTTCAGCCCTTGAGACATTCATGACTGAATAATTGCCACAACAATCATATGTTTAACATCACCAAAAATACAAGCTTCAATGCTACACAAAAACAACCATATTGAAATATATGTTTTTTTCTAGGTTACATATCTAGGAAATTTTCATTGTCATTTCTAGTGAGTTTACAACTAGATTGGGCTGTAGTTTCCTTCCAACCTAAAAGGTATCATCAACAAAATATTAAAACTTCTTAATTAAGGTAAATACAATAATGTCCACCAAATAGTAGAAAATTTAAGACTTTAATTTAAACTAACATGCTTACAAGGTAAATGCAAGGCTTCAAATAGTCTTAAAGTGCAGAAAAAAGAGGGCTTGCAGTAGATTGACAGGTAATGTGAAATTATAGTCATTTCATGAGTAGAGAATTACAATTTCAAGCTTTGAAATCTAAGAAAAGATATATATTATTTCTCATCTTGATTTAATTAAATAGTTCATAAAGAGGGAGCAAGGACTAACCTATATCACAAAATCACTGGGAGACTATCTGGGTCCTTCAAGTGTTTCATTCAAATCCTTGCATAACTTGGCTGTAATGATCCATCTTTGAGATCTGGAAAGTACTTTTTAATCTCTGAGTAAAATCTTTTACCACCAAGTTGAGTTTCTCCAAAGTTGTCATAAATCTTTCTCTCTATTATAATAGTATCAGTTACATCGGCTTTACAAAATATCGCAAAGCAAACAAATCAATATCTTGTATATGTAAAATGTACAAAGCAAAAGCAGGAAGGCAAACGATCAGGAAGAAAAATAAGGCCACCAGAATAGATACTCAATAAAACATGATTGCTTGAGGAATGAGCATTCTCAGGGTCTTCCCCTACCCTTATCTTCACAATCTATTCCTTTTAAGAGTCAACAAGCATTTTCAACTGCTTGCTGTCTAAGTTATAAATGGAACAAGATGTATTGTAACATAGGACAACTTTGTCTAATTCAAGATATCACATACATTGCCACCAAATGTAACATCTCTTCTTGTACTATGTATTTAGACATTCAAATTTTTTGGTAAAAACAGGACTAGTTACTGTAAAAGTAATGCCTCTTTTATATAATCACCAAATTCTTACCTGTTCACCCAACTCCTCAACTTATAAGAACATCAAAGTCAATGTAATTGCTTAGAAATTCTACGCATGGAAAATAATAAATAATTACTCTTCTTTTTTTTTTTTTTGTGGCAAAGTGCTTCTACTGGTATACACAATCATGAGAAGACTTATGGTATTTTAATGCATACAAGCACTTAAGATACAACATAAACTTTGCTTATGGTGGCACTAGTGTGTTTGATACCTTGGTTCTAGACCCGAACAAGACCACCCAAATTGATTTCTTTAATTATCTATAAGAACTATCACTTTAGATTATATTTTCTCTCCAGCCATTTATCTATAAGAACTGAACATGAAATCTAGCACATATTATTCTCATTAACTTGAGGAATACTGGAGTCAAACTCATAATAGTTGTAATCTTTTGCCATTTAATGAAATCCAGAAGTTTAGCATTGCAAGGATAAGTTCTCGATATCAAAGCTAACTAGTGACTATAGATATTAAACACCCCAGAATCAGAATGTATGCAAAAATAAAAACAGGTGATTATAAGCATTAATTATGTTATTTTATGATCAAAATATCCTCTTTGCTTCAACTAAAAAAAGAAGGAAAAACCCTTCCAAAATATACTGTGAGTACGTAGACACTAAACTTTTCTAGAGAACACACCACCCCCCCTGAGCCCACTTCAACCACTTACACAGAAAGCATGACGATTCTCTAACTGAATTTCAAAGCCTTAACACCATGTTTAACTAAGCACAATACTCAAAACAAGGGGGTTAACGATAATTTTAGTAACGGTGAGGAAAGGTGATTGCAAAGTTAGTCCAACCAATGATGTGAACTTCCTATTTGAGGATGCAACCGTCGACGACACCCCTGTAGGGCCTTCCACCAATAGGATCAAACTCTAGACTCTGACCAACTATAGCTCTTTCCAGTCATTTTATCTATAAGAGCTAAATCAAGATAATTAAAAAACAGGTGAAAGAGGGGCACATAGAACAAAGAAGGAAAGTAGCTCATGCTTATTGCATGCGATTCTCTTCAAGCACAACTGCAAAAGAGACTGGTTAGGGTTGCTACAGAGAGCATATAATAGATGAAGGTTATTGCAGGAAGCTGAAAATTAAAGAAAATCCATGAAGGAAAATGAAGGTCAAAGTTCAGCAAAATGGTTTAGAAATTCATTCTCTCAAAAATGTTGGTCGAGACTAATGGTATTTTAAGGGTGAAGGCGGTCTTTTGCCCAGGAAAATGAAAATCAAAATATGAAAATGAAAATTAGAAGGATTACAATTTTATGGCAATGGTAAGAACCGGCATTGAATGATGACAAGCCCTGCACTTTTGTCACTTGCAAATTTTCTTTGTTAGATTTTGGAAACATCTTACGAAAGTAATTACAATTAAGATTGGTGGGTCCTCAATCTTGTTTTTAGTTTCTAGGTGGATGCTATTATGAGTATTTACAAATGATATAGCAACTTCTACCAAGTAGTTCATATTCATTGTGGCAAGACAACATATTAACTTTCCAAGGATAAGATTGGAAATTTTGATTTTTTTCTTAAAGTGTTGTTCTTCATTGAGCTCTCATTTACTATAGCTTTGTCTTTAAATTAATAAATTATAATTATAAATAAAAGGATTGTTACATAATTACAAATAGAAAAGAAAGAAGATATATGTTTTTGAGTTGATTGCAAATAATGATGTACTTTTTAGTGTTAAGATATTTGAACAAGAATCTATTTCAAGTTTATCAGATTTAGAACTTGACAATAAAAAATCTCTTCATGAAAATTTCTTGTACTAGGGGAAAATTGCTGCTTGAATTCATAATGTATATCTTCGGCCAACTAGGGAAACTAATATCCACAAGCTCTTCTTCAAAGAGTTCAGAAAAATCTTCATATGTAGAACTTTTTGTTGGAGAGTTTCTCTTAATACCTTGATCCTTATTTGCAAAAACTTTCGTTACTCACATCCAGAAAATCCTTTTTAACTTCCATTTGCAATGACTTTCCTTCCACAAACCCAATAGTCTCACTATTGTAGTTGCTTTTTAATTTTCTAAAGAATTTTTGTGCATTAACTTCAATATTGCCTCTAAAATCAGGAAAGAAAAGGGAGAGGACCTTGATACTGTGTTTGGCTGCAAACAATTTCATTCGAAAAGAGTTGAAATGATAGTTCTGGCCAAGAAAACCCTTGGTCAATCTTTTTATGTATATAATTGTTGAAATAAGTAGATTTGAATCTAGTAACTCCCCAGTACATGGAGCTTATCTTGCCAAAATGTATGTCCAAGCCTTTTTTTAGTGTGGCCTCTTACTTCGTTCTCTTATATCTTTTTCATTACCACTTCTTCTATCATTCTGTCCATATCTACCCTCCTTCATGGCTTCTTACAAGTACTTGTTAAGCAATACAATTTTGGTATGAAACAAAACCATAAATCAAAGAATTGATATAATATATCTAACCTTGCTTTCCTTTTTGTCACTGCTCCTTTGATGACATTGCATGCTGTCGTTTGTTGAAATAAGTAGATTCACTTCAAGAGTATTGCTAAAAACATCATAACTCTCATGATACTCCACAAAAGCATCAAAGTGATTGTCATAATTTCTCGATTGCATACTTGCAAAAAATGTATTACCCAAAAAAGGGAATGAAAATCTCTAATTAAAATAGAAACATATCCATGGAAACTTGAGAGATGTATATACATAAATAACAAGATGCACTTTCATACAAAAGTTTGTTTGAGCATTGGTGAGGGCACTTAAATATCTATGATAGAAAAATTTTCCTATATGTATCAGCAAATGGCGAATGAGTTCATTATATCATTGTTATATTAATAAGATAACAAATACATGTGTACACATACATACATACATACATACTTGTACATGCTCTTTTCCTACTTCTTGAGTTTAATATGTAGGGTTCTATATAATAGAGAGTTTAAAATTTGGTAAAATGGTGATTTTAGATAGAATAGCTAGATAAAATATGTTTCTTTTATTGAAATGATTAAGAAACACTAAAGATAGAAGATCAATAAATAAATCTTTTTGCTTATATCTTGTCTTACAATTCTTGAAGGTAGATTGTCATCCCAAGAGCAAGTATTTCAACCCTAAGAATCTTCATCAATATTAAGTTGCATAATAACCATTCATTTATGAGCAAGGTAATTCTTTTTACAAAATTGTTGTCTTGTAGATATAACGATTATTAAAGTTTGAAATCTACCAATAATGTGAATCATCTAAAACACAGTAAATCTCAAAATGTTCAATCTAGACAGAAATAATTTTTGTCTAGTTATAACACAATTATATCTTTTACAGTTTCAAGCAAAGGTAACTAAGTAATATCAAGAACGCTAAATTTGCAAACAAGATGAAAAATATAAGATAATCTAATGCTCTTAACATCATTCATAAATCAAAAAGTTTCATAGAATTGTATGTCATAGTTGGAATTTTTCCCTAACGAAAAGCTACATTAAGAGAAAATTCTTTTTATTTTTGAATTTTTTTTGAAAAATAGAAAAAACAAAAGGTCGTCACCAATCTTTTTTATAGTGTGATTGGCTACTAGTTTTGATTGAAAATATTTTTTTTATTTTAGGAAAGAAAAAATGAACTCCTTTCGAAAATAGGTGTTGGTCCTATTTCACCAGAAGATCTAGGATTGAGAGTCAGTTACCTATAGGGATGGATTAGCACCCTTATAAGTGTCCAAGAATTTGTACCACTTAAACAAGGTGTTGTTGTGACTTTGCATTAATTTGATATTGATCATAAAGTATAATAAATAAGTGTAATACATATATAGTATATGCAAATAATATAAGATTAGATTTTAGCTTAATATCAAAGTTTTTAAAGAAGACCACATTAAACTTAATTAAATGTAAGAAATCTTAAAATAAATTTATTATGTAATTTTATGAAAGAATTTCAATTTAGTTGATACTAGATCTTCAATTTTAGAAAAGCAAATACGTTTTAATTTAGAGATCCAAATATGAACTTTATCAAATTCCTTTCTCTGAAATAATTTTAGAAAAACATGAGATGCACCAAGAAATTTATAATATTAAATATAACAAACAATAAACAAAATAAAAATGAACAAAAGAAAACATTTTTTATTCATTTCTGTGAAATAGATATAGGATGAGTAATAACTTCAATACAATTTTTTTGGCTAAATAGCCAATGAATACTTTGAGTAAATCTTCGTAGAGAGGCTTTGAAAAGATGTAGAGATCTCAAAATATTGAGACTATTTTGAGAAAAGGAATGTATAGAAATTCTAGAAAGAGAAAGAAAGAGATGCATTTGAATACAAAGATGTAGAGTTTCAGAATATAAAGATGCCCTCATTTTATTGAAAATTGGTTTATCTATAAAATAAAAATGGGGCAGAGCTCGTTAAAAATCTGAAAGTTCATTACAAGAGAGAAGGGATCATAGTGCTAGATAGTCATTTTTAGTTAAAATGTGCGCTTTATGCATACTTCACCAGGATCCTTCCACTAGCTTTTCAAGTCTTTCCTTCTTCAACAACTGTATGCTTGAAATCTGATGCGAGATTAAGATCAATTACATCAAAGTGACGCCAACTTCTTGAATCTTCTTCCATCAGCTATACACCTAAAGTTCGATGTGGTGGCAGCATCTGGAACACAATGTGATATTGGGTTGAAACAGCTACAATTCAAACGTAATGTAAGATGAAAATTTAGTGTTGTTTGAAGTTAAATTTGATTTAATGTGAAAACTAAGTCAGTCCCGTTAAAACCAAATTGGTGTTGATGTGAGAAAGGAATCAATCAGATCTAGTATATAAATTAAATTGATCTAATGTGAAATCTGAGTTGGTCACATTAGGATCAAGTTATTTTTGACGCAAGAGTTGAATCGATCACATCAAAAATTAAATTAATCTAATGTAAAAACTGAGTCGATCATATTAAAATTAAATTGGTTTTCATGTGAGATAGGAATTAGTCATATTTGGTATATAAATTAAATTAATCTAATATGGGAACTAAGTCAATCAAATTAAGATCAAATTGACTTTGAAGTGAGATAAGAACCAATCACATCTAGTACATAAATTAAATTGATCTAATGTAAGAATTGAGATATGGTCACATTGGGATCAAATTGGTTTTAATGTTAGATAGAAATCAATCACATCTGGTATATAAATTAAATTGATTTACCATAAGAGCTGAGTCAATGATATTGGAATCAAATCGATTTTGATGTGAGAAAAGAATCCACCACATCTTATATGACACTAGTGATGGAATTTAATGTGAGACTAAAGTTAATCATAATTGAATTTATGTAGTTCGATGTGAGATCGCAGGTCATCATATCGAAAATAACATTATTCTTGTAACCCAAAATAAGATCGAAGTTCACAACATCGGGAAGTTGTAATGCTTGAACCCTGATGTGAATCAAAGTCCACCTCAAAATTGTAATATCTATAACCCGATGTGAGATCAAAATCCACCATATCGAAAATGATATATGTAACTTAATGTGAGATTGAAATCCATCACATTAGGAAGTAAATGATAAAAGAAAAAAATAATCACATCTCATCGGGTATCATAAATTTCATGTCATTAAGATTCTTCTACATTGATCTATTGTTGGGTTCACTTATTTACCAACATGACATTAATTTTATTATTTTATTGTAATTTTATTGACCTGATATTAATTTACCATTATAATTATCATTTCGTCATCAGTTTTACTATTATGCTACAAATTTATCATCGGTTTAAGGTTCACATCTTGAAATTTAATGTAAAATCGAGATTTATTACATCGGGATAAACATGAAGTTTTCAAAAATCTAGTCCTAACCTCACATTAGGATCTACTTATTAATCTATTCTCGACCTAACAAGGGTATAATTAGTCTACTATCATGTTTACATCAAGGTATGTTCATTAATCTACTCTCGATTTGACATTAGGGTATGGTTATTAAGTTATCCTAGACTTGATATCGTGGTAAAAACATGATTTTGAATTTTGATCGCATAATCTTGATTTAAAAAGAGTTCTTGATATCTAACTATTTTTGTTTTTTTTTTCAAAATTTAGAGCTAAAATTAGGTGTCTACACTATACATGAAAGATATCTTGGTAAACCATTCTACAATATCATCAACACAAACATAACGCAATCATAAACAAGAAAATTTTTATTAATTTTGTTTTTGAAATCAAAAATTATAAAGGCATATAAAAGCCTTTAATATTTAAAAGAAAAAAGGTAGAAGATATACCATTATTAACATCACTATATCTATTAGCATATATATATGCTAACACATAAGGAAAGCTAGGAAAAGTCAATTAATTATAGGTATCTTCTAAAAATAAAAACGAAACAAAATAAAAGATCTAGCATCCACCCTTTTTAAGGGGAAAAAACATAATATTCATGTTTTACTAATTCCTTATGATTTTTTTAGTTGATTGAATTCACTAATGATCAATTCCTTTACTAAGTGCATATTAAGAATAAATATATAAATATGGACCACTAAGCTAAAACAAAGTACGAAAAGACAAATCTCAAAGAAGAATTTAATCAAAGATAAATATTTATATCATTTTCTTTGAAATGATAAATAATTGAAAAGAAAGTGCTAATAATAAAATAGCATACTTATGATGTTAGACTCTTTTATTGTAGTAAACCCAAGCATTATAAAAAAAAAGCAAAAAAATATAAAAAATAAAAAGAATAGAAAGTAAAATTTTATGAATGAAGATAAAGAAATAATTTCAATTCTAAAATTTACATATGTAAATGGTTAATCTCTTCGTCTTAAATTAATCACAAATTTTGAAATAAAGAAAATCGTGCTTGATGATGATTCCATAAAATCTAAAACTAGTGAACATGATTTTCTTATATTTGGATTGAGGAAAGTTTAGGAAAAACTCAAAGGGTAAAGTACTAATCTAAATTGATAAATGGAGTAAATTTTGATAATTCTTTGACAATTTTACACCAATTTAGCTTGTAGTGTGTGGTTGACAAGTACTTCATCCATCTTATGTGAAACTTAAGTCAAAAATCAAACAACTTATTTATTACATTTATTTTGATTTTAACAGTTATAATACACAACGTACTAACCGACGATAGCGCATCTCCACGTTTTGCAGCTAACTTACTTTGATAGATAAAAGCACTTCTTTGCAATTTCGCTATGCAAAATAGAATTTACTTTTTCCTGTATGATAGAAGGCGTGTCTGGATAAAGTAGAGCAAAATTTATTCTAAGACACTTGGTTCACTTATTAAAGACTTCTAATTCATTTTCACATATGGGATTTGATGGACAAAAAAGCTTCTAAATTCTTTCACCGTCTAATCCATACCAATTTTTTGTTGTATTTTATAGCACTTTGTATGCACCTAAATAAACCTCAATTGTAAAGTCATAAAAACTATTTTTTGAATCAAGATGTTCTATTAATTTATGTTCTATTTGACTTTTATTAGTAAAATGTAGATACATAGTAATTTAACAAAATAAATAATTGGAAATTTTTAATTTTTTTACATTATTATTGTAAGTTGCAAAAGTAAAATTTCGTCTTCTTATATATATATATATATATATATATAAAACTTAGCACATAAATCAATAAAAAAATTTATCAAAATTTTTTAGAGTTTAATCAAAATTTAAGGTTCTAATTTTTATAATATTATTATATTTAAAAACTTTTAAAACATGTTAGTTTAAATAAATAAGACTTCATATTATATATATTTATATATCGTTTAGGAAAGCTTATTGTTATCATTATGCAATCAAATGTAAAACTAATGTAGCTTTGATAAAACTAATGTAGCTTTGATATTTTTTATACTTCAGTTTCTTTTTTCAAACATTTTATAATGAATATATCTTTAATGATGCAGTAAAGTTTCACTGTGATGGATACAACTATTTTATCAATAAAAAATTATAAAATGTTTTCAATTTTTTTCTCTCCAGTTCTTTTCTATCACTCCCACTTCTCTTTTATCAATAATAATATTTTGACACTTTTCATAATCAAAGCTTTACCTTTCTTTAACTTTATCTTCCAATCTTATAAAAGTTTTACAATTGTTTGATGAAGAAAAAAAAACAAAATTATATTTATTGTTCATTCTTTTTCATTTGAAATATAAACATTCAATGTATTTCTATAATCACTTCAAAATAATTTTGATAATAATTTTATCAAAATCTTTAAAAAATAAATAGGTAAGAATGTAACTTGAAAATTTTTTAAAGTAAGATATGTTATTAGATATTGATGATTTAAATCTATCTTGTATATGAAGTGAAGATTTTGAAAATATTTCATATAACAAAATGAAAACACCTTGATAAATTATAAACTGTATAAAAAAGCTGATCTCGAAAATTCCATAAAAAAAAATTTCAGTTTCTTTATTAGGTCCAAATCCGTATTTAATTAGCTATTTCAAAAGTAGATTATTTTAACATCACATCTTTATATATTTAATAAAAAGAGATAATCTTTTGATAACCATCAAAATGGTAAGAGCTAAAATTATGTAAGGGCCTTGCAAATTCTAAATAGCTTGAGTATATGGATTAAACATTCATTGCTAATAAACAAAACAAAGGTGACAAGCCAAAAATTAAAATATAAAAGTGAAAGGAATTTTGAATTAGATTTTTCTAGGTAGTCGGTTGTTAATTTGCTATTGAAATGTATATCGATTTGTTGAAATGCTTTAAATTACCCATTGATTTGATAAGCATACACTTCAATAAAAATGTTTTAATTGATGGTTCAACAACAATTATCTATACTAGTAACGTTAAAAATGTAGCCATATATATATGATGGTTTCATGACTATACTTTTATTTATTATAATTGTTCGTTTTAATACAAAAGTAACGATAATAACATTATTATATTAATTTAATAGTTGTAATACGTGCTTAAAATTTTTATTTTTTTAAGTATAATTATCTATTCTAGTATTAAACCAATGACTATATTAATTGCAACTATTTTATCTTTAATTTTTATTTTAAAGTACTTATTGCTTTCAAAGTTGCTTATATTTAATTAAACAAAGTAGACTATTGTATTCTTAAATCCTCAATAATATAATTATATTATTTTTTATAATATTGACAATTTTATAAAAATAATTTTTTATTTAATTAACTATAATTTTTTGTTAAATTCTTTTTAAATTAATTTAATATTTTTAAATTTTATAATTTTTTATAGATTTCTATTTAAAAAATTAATTAAGTATAGTTGATCAAGTTCTCACTAAACCATCAATTGCATCCATAAGTCTTACTTTTGAAAAAATAAAAAAAAAGAAAATGCAATTTTAGTATTATTTACTTTTTATATTCAAATATTGTTAAGTAATGTTGGAAACTAATATTATTTTAAGGAGTTGACAAATGAAAATTAATAATTTCTTATAGATTTGGTTTGGTTCAATCTTAACTGAGTTTTATAATTTCACCCGAATCAATCCAATTCAAATTAAAAAAATTTAACCTAAATAAGAACTAATAAACTGGACTGAACTCGATACAAGTTAATTTGATTAATTTAATTTACTATATCAAAAGTAAACTATTTTACCATGACATCTTTTTATCTTTGATATAAGAAAATAATTTTATGATAATCATCAAGATAGTAAGAGCTTATTGTGTTAGATATTAAATAAAAGAAAATAAAGAATAAGTTCAAAACTAAAATTTTACGTAAAAAGTAAAATAATTTTAAAAAGCTTTTCTTAGATAGTCTTTATAAATTTAATAATGAAATGTAATTCTAACGAGTTGTTATGGTTCAAAAGCACTTTAATTGACCATTCAAAAATAATCATTTATACAAGTGACTATGAAAAGTGTAAAGCAATATTGGTAGTTTTAAAATTAAAATTGAAGCTTTTTATTTTTAATATTAAAGAAGTATAATAGTTGATTTTTGGGTAGAAATTATATAAAGTTTTAATATTTATTTTATGTTATCAATTAAACTCTCATGTTTTAAAAATAAAAAATCAAACACTAATTAATTTGATATAAATTGGATTTTAACTGAAATGGTTATGGAAAATAGAGGATATTTCATTGTTAAAATGCCTAAAAATCAACTCAAATGAATTCTTATCTCAATTTTGGTTTATTTCTCAAATTTGAACTGTTTTGTATTTAAGATCTACTAATCATTCTGAAATTTTAAATTTTTTAGCAATGTAAATTTATATATATAGCTCTTGGAAACATCTAAATTTTTTTATGGTAGTTTAAATTTTTATTATATTTGTGAAAAATTTTAGCTCAAAGTTTATTATATAAGATCCCTAATTTAAATATCTTTAGTTTTAAAGTTTTTTGACAAAATTCCATTGGACCAAATTAAAAAAATCAAATTTTGATTTATCATTTTTTTCAATATAAAAGTTTGACTACTAACATAGGGACAAATATTGGAGTTTTATATAACATTTATCCTTAATTTTAATATAAAATACATAATTATATTATTACAATACTAATTTTAAAATAATTTTTGTAATTTTTATTTTTGTTATGATCTTCAATTTAATGTAAAATTGACGATTATACTATAGTATTAATTAAGTTTTTATTATAAATTATCTATTATTTTTAAGTCTTTATAACTATTTCAATATAACCAAAGATTTTATATTAAATGGATCAACATTATTATTTTATTATTTTTAAATAATATTAAAATATTTTAAAAATATTTTCCATTTGATTAATTGTATTTATCAATTGCATAAAAAGATAAACTATTTTATTGTTATTATATTAATATAACACATTTTTTTAAAAAAATTATTTTATTGTTATTATATTCACATTTTTATTTTTTTAAAAATAAATTTTTTGGGTTTTAGATATTACAATTACTTATTTGAGTTAAATTTTTTAAAATAAGTTTTAAATTTTAAATAAATTTATAAGTGTAATAAACTTTTCACAAAATTATAGTATAATATAATCTGTTAATGAAATAAGTTGGAAGTATTTATATTCTAATAATGATAGTGTAAATTGAAAAATTTCAATTGCAAGAACTTCATATTTATCCTAATATGTATATGTTCATCATAAAACAAATATCAAGCAATTTATGATTTGAAAGAACAAGACTTTGTTCTGTTTATCAATTGAAAGAATTTTATATTTACCTTGATTTATTTCATCATAAAATCTCAAATAAAAGAGTCAAAGTGTTTTTTCAACTTCATTCAGTTCAAACTCTTTTTATGTATCATTTAAAAAAAACACAAAAAAAAAAAAATCAAATTGAAGCTTCAAATAATTATACCAACTATAAGAGCAATTATCAAGCCACTTCTAAATTTGAAGAAAAGGACATTATTGTCATATGTATCAATAAAGTAGTACCCTCACTCAAAATTAAAAATTCAATGTGAATATTGAATAGAATAATTTAAACATTAATATTTAAAATAAAAAAATAATAACACATATAGTATTCGTTACGAACACCTTATTGATAAAATTTTTACAAAATTTCTTCAATAAGAAATATCAACTATCAAAAACATCTTAAAGCTTTAAAATATAAATGTTATAAATAATTATGAATAATTTTTTAAAATAATAATTTAAGTTAAAATTTGTTAAGTTATTTTGGAATTAGACATTCATATCGTTTCGAGCATCGCTTTTCAAAAGATAAAAACAGTAAATGTACATCTGTCATGTTTAGAGGTGATCATTTGGTCTAAAAATTTCAAAAAATCAAAATTCGATCGAATATTAATAAAAATCAATTAAAACGAATCGATTATTTCATCTGTTCGATTAGTAATTAAATATTCACCTTATCATTTTTCTTCTTAAATTCTCTTTCTAGTAACCTCATCTTTATATTATTACCACTGACCTTATTTGTCACCTAAACTATTTGGTGAGGATACCAAATGGATTAGGCTTTAATGCTATCTATGTTTGGTAGCTCACCAAACTTTAACCCAGTAATTAGGCAGAATTCTACTTTGTTGAAATGAACCCCATTCTATCTAAGTCTAAATCACATTTCATCCTCGTGATTTTGTTGAATTTCCAAAGCAAAAGATTATGGACAATAATCTCAGAGAAGTTTAAATCTTTATGGACATGTAGAAAATGCCCCAACAGTTGTCTTCCAATTCTGAGAGTCATCCAAAATTTTTCTTAGAGTGGGTATGACATCATTGTCATAATGCTTCATTATCTTCCTAGTCTTTCAGGACTCTTTAGGGGTCACAGATGGCTTATGAGTAGTAGAATTAATTGCCATCTACATTTGGCCTAAAAAAACATGTCAAAATTCATGTAAACAGTTTATAATTCTCCATAAATAGTTTCAAGAGTTTGATACGATTGCTTAAACAAGATACAATTCTTAAACAAGATACAATGCGCATAGATGCACCCAAACCATGAAATTTGAGCCCACACATTAAAAAATGAATAGTTAAATATGTGATACCTATACATATACCCAAACTAATCTTTTTGGTTTCAACGTATTAAAAAAATGGAAAAAAAATACATAACGATATACCAAACATGCAGATTCATAAACTAACACCAAAGTTAAAGAAAATTATTCAAAAACATTTATTCAAACTTCCAAATGCATAAAGTAAACTAAAAAATATTAACAAAATGATGAATCAAATATAAGGAGAGGATTTCATTCGTCGGTATTCAACAGGTAACAAATCCAAAATTTGAGCAGAATATATTATCAAAAGGGTTAATTACACTAGAGGAACCTATATTTCAGGTGCAGTATCAAATTGAAACTTACATAAAAAATTACATTAAATTAGGACTTACAAAATGTGCAGTTTGCAATGTGAAAAATACATTAAAATTAACTGCAAGACTAGCTCACGTGATACTTGTACGCTTGTTAAGTGTGCAATTACGTTTAACACCCTTTCATCACTGTAAAATGAAGCAGAATTGCTCATAAATCAATTTATGAAATTTCTCTCTTCATCCATCAAATTCAAGCCTCGATTGTTGCTGAAATCCGAGATCCAAGTACACATCCTTTAACTCATTCACTTTATTATTTCATTTTGCATCAATTGAGTAAAATAACTACAAATTCGTATCAATTAAACAATGAAAAAGGAAAATTTTTATTTTCTAGGCTTTTGAAATTAAAAATTTTAGTTTTGAAATCCACCATTTTGAACCTGATGCATACAATTTCAATATAAAAGGCTAAAGAAAAGAAAATTCACAGCTTGTAGTTGTGAGCCGCTGCTGGGTTGAGGAAAGACTAAACCTACCAACAGTGAATTTGAATTGCAGGATAGATCATAGAATTAGGTGTCATATCTCATGTTTCCACCATAATGCGCAAATTGGAACATTAAATGATATTGATTAACAAAAAAAGAAAGCAACGAAGTAACTTGACCCCAAAGGTGAGAGGGATTCTAGCTAAACTGTAGAAGATGGTGGCTATGCTGAAAAAAGGCATTCTCGTCACATTCAGCGAGAGTGAAGTTTAGGAAGTGTGAGTAACCAAGGGCAATAAGGGGTTTGAAAAAATAAGATAGATATGGCTATGTTTAAACACGTAATAAGAGAGTTATGGAGTTAATTTTAACTAGTTTCATTGACAGAAGTTTTGCATTACAAAATACACGTAAGTTCCAATTTGATGCAATTTTTTATGTAGGTCCCAATTTGATATTGCAACTAAAATGTAGGTTCCTATGATGTAATTAACCCTTATTTAAAACCGTACCCCTATTGATTTTTTAGTGATTTAGTAGCTTACAGATATTCTTTAAAAGTTGATTTGCAACGAAAGCAAAGAAATCAATAAATACCAAATGAAGAGAGATGAAGCTAAGTGGTAAAGTTTAGCACAAAAGTAAGAAGACAGAGAAAGAGAGACGTTTGAGATTTTTGACTTCTTAGTTTGTATATTTGAACAAGTAAATAATTGCATATGATCTACAAAAGATAATTTTGCCTCAAAATATATAAAAAGTGCTAAAAATATATACATTGCTAATGTTAAGCATTTACACAAAAATCTTTCTATCGACGACTATGAAAAGAAAATTCCTTAATTATTCAAAATCTATATTTACAACGACGTACAATCCTTCGCGACCATGCCTTTCCATTTACTATGATCGCATTGCCAAAATATTCAGGTTGCCATTATGGGTCGATGAACGGATTATTTCTCTTGGAGTTCATGTATATGGAACTATCGGTGGAGAAGCTGTGATCAATAGTTGATCGAACTCACAAGCATGGGGTAGCCAAAGTGGCTGTTCAACTTAGGGATGGCGGAGGATGTAGGCCCTAATCAAGTTGGCTAGTAGGTTGACCTTAGTCACCTCATGGCATGATCATCATATCACATATTTCCTCCTACTTATTGCATGTTGTTGTAATAATATCTTTTATGGGTCCATATGGGCCCTTTTTCTTTGAATCAAGTAGTGAACCATGAGTTTGAGTTTTCATCACTCTCGGGCTCATGGATGCCACCATGGAGGTGCATGACGGTAAGAACACCTTTCTTAGTGCTGGGTATGGCAGTGGGGATGGTCGGGTCGCAAGGAAGGATGTGCTTCGAAGGGAGATGAAGTATATTGGAATAACCCTTTAATAAAGTAAGTTAATGAATTCTAAGGTATAATAAAACAAAACAAACAGTTGTGGCACACAACTGTCTAGGGAGAGCTTTGAAGAGGTAGTATTCCCTTTCAGATATTTTTCTTTTTCAACTAGAAAAATCTACTGGCGAACAAGTATTTTAAATTACTCTATTAATCTAGTATGTTCTTTAAGCTAATTAACGAAACATCAAGGAATGAAATTGTTGATAGAATGATATTCAATGGGCAAAGTTACTATAAGAAAACAGTAGAATTTCTACGAAAAATTCCAACAAAAAACTTTTTGCAGAAAAATTATTATTTTCTTATGAAATGTTACAACAAAAATAACAATTAATAAAAAATTTAAATTTCAAGAAAAATTTCAACAAAATATGACATTTGAAAGAGGGTTTAGGAATATTTCGTTGTAAATATTGTGAGAAATTTGAAAAAAAAAAAGTTATCTTCTCTATCTCGTTTTCTTTTTTTTCCCCTTTCTCTTTCTCTCTCTTTTAACATTTTATAGTGTTAGGATTAGGAAATTTGGGGTTTTCACAGAATTATTCTCTCAGTGTCTTTAGGATTAGGATTAAATAATTTTTGGGGGTGTTTTGGGTTTCATTTTCATTAATTTTTTATTGTTTCAGTTATTAGTATAACAACTTCAAATGTTTTAAAGATTTTAAGGTGTTCTTCATATTTAAGCATATCAATTTAGGAGATTTTTTGGATTTCAATTAAATAATATACATAAAATTTTTGAGGATTTTGAGTTTTCACACAATAATTTTAGGGTTTCGACATAGAAATTATTATAGGCTCTTCAGGTTTCATGACATGAAATTTGGGGGTTTTTGGTTTGTGATATAGCAATTGTAGTTAATTTTAGGGTTTCGATACAAATTTTTTTAAGCGCTCTTGAGGTTTAAGCACATCAATTTTAAGTTGGAGCACATCAACTTTGTTTTATAGTTTGAGTTCTTCGTCATCAGTGGAAGCAATAAAGGTATTGTCTCATTTTACTAATAACTATTTCTCTGTAACTTCACATTGTGATATAATTTTTATTTTTAGTAGTGATTTGGTGATTATTCTTTTATCCATATTGATTATAAATTGGTATATATATATAAAGTATCATCGCTGTGATTTGAGATAAGTAAGTAAGACTCGAAGGAGTGAACAAGAACATTAATAGAAAAAAAAAAAAACAAATTGAAGACTTTAGGGAGTTTCTTCATGTTGAACTTAATGGCTATTGCATATATTCTATTAACCTCTGCCTTAACTCAATACTAGATGCGGTTTAGTGTTATTCTTATTATTGTGGCTGTCATGATATGATTTTATTATTAATCATTATCTAAAGCATCTTCGCATTGCAATACAGGCTTGTTAACATATTTATTATGCTTTTAACTTATAATGGTATATTCTAGTTATTGTTTGATTTCTAACGTATAACTTAAGTTTTAAGTTCAGATTTTAGCTTTCTGTAAACTAAGATAAATAGATAAAAAAGGGAAATAGAGAGTACTACTTCATTATGTTTTTATATTTTTAAAATAAAAAGTCAATAATTGTGTACTATAATTTTATTTATATTTTATTATTTAATACACTTGTACATGTATATATATATATATATATATATATATATACATAGATATATGTATATAGACACATAAATTAAGTAATTTTTATAATAAAAAAATAAAATAGCTAATTATATTATTTAATTGACATTATTATTATGTATGTAAAGTGATTATAGTTTTGATAATGCAACGAGTTTTTATATAAAAAACTACACTTTTATTTATGAAAAATTTTAAATATTTTTAATATTATTATAGTAATCATATATATTTAAAAAGTGATATGGCACTTGTCACAATAAAATTTTAGTAATTATTTATTGTAATTTAAATTTTGTGTTATGAATCATATATTTATAAAAATTGTAACTTTTATAATAAAAATTGAAATAGTTAATAATTATAAAAATTATTTCACTTTATTGTTATTATATATTTTTTAAAATTTTGATCATATTTTTGCATAATGAGAATAATTGTAATGTTAGGCTATAAAAATTTTTATAATAACACTAAGAAAAGTTAATAAATGTGAAATAATTATTTTTATTATTATACTTTTGATAATCAAATTTTTAAAATTTACCACACTATGATAATAATTATAATGTTATTTATTTTAATTATAAAAATAAAAAATAAGAATGATTAATAATTGTAAAAATTAATTGAGTTTATTGTTATTACATTTCCTTATTAAGATTTATAAAATTATTTTTATATTACATGAAGTTTTTTAATGAGAGAAATGATATTTTTTTGTAATTTTTTTCAAAAATAATAATAGTAGCTAATTATAAAATCAATTGACTTTAATATTATTATTATTTTAGTTATTAATATTAAATATTTTAATATTATTATAATAAGCATATATATATTTAAGAAAATGATAAAGCATCCGTCAAACAAAATTTCAATAATCATTTATTGTAGTTTAAATTTTATGTTATAAATTATATATTTATAAAAATATATTTTTAAAATAATAATTCAAATAGTTAACAATTATAAAAATTATTTTATTTTCTTGTTATTATATTTTTATCTAGATTCCGCAATACTTATAATGTTAGGCTATAGTAATTTTTATAATAACAGTAAGAAAGTTAATAAAATATAAAAATTAATTACTTTTATTATTGCACTTTTGTTAATAGATTTTTAAAATTTATCTTAGTATCAGAGTATGGGGAGTTAACTGGTTGCAGTTAACCTTTAGATAATAGTCTCCATTTAGGGCTATTTTTTAAAAAGTGCTCTCACTAGAATAGATAAACTTATTTTTGTAATCAATTTATTTGAATTTCGTAGTTTTCTTTTTACTTGTTCTTCGAGTGCATATATATAATGCATTAGTAATGTATTTTGTGCAATTTAAGAACCATAAGAAGGTATTGTCAAAATTTTTATGAGCTACTTACTGTTATAAACTTGTTATAACGAGAATCCTTTCTAGAAATGGGATAAAAATAATCCTTGAAAAAAAGATACTTGGCTTGTCATTGTGCCAATAGTGTATTTAAAGATGGATTATTGAGTTTTTTTCATTGTGTCAATAGATAGAAATTATCAGTGCATCGTCATTAAATATATAATAGGAGAAACCCATAGAATGATTTATCACCAGAATTTTTAAGGGGGGTTGAGGAATTTGTCACTGCCACATGTTAGTTGCCTATGTATCATGCAGATGGGTTGTTCTAGTGTCCATGCACAAAATGCAAATGTTTGCAATTTCATCACCTGAATATCATTAGAGTACTTGCATAGAAAAGGTTTTCAACCCGACAATTACCATTGGCATAACCATGGCAAGGCTTCTACCTTATTTGTTACAAGTCATTATGAGTTTACTCCACCATCATGCCAATACATATGAAAGAATGGTCATGAATGCTACAGGTCCATCGTTTGTTCTGAATATCGAACCAGAGTTTCCTAATCCAGAACCAGTCAGGTTTTATGATATACTAAATGCTACTCAATCGCCTTTATAGGATGGATATGATAGCCACTTAATTCCATAGGTGGCTGTGAAATTGCTGAGTATTAAGTTTGCTTATAATATAACTGTGGTGTTCATGGATGAATTGCTGAAGGAGGTGTTACCCCCAAGTAATAGAATACTTGATAATTTTTACTAGACTAAAAAGCTGGTCTCCCAGCTTAGATGTAGCTATAAGAAAATTAATTATTGTCCTACCAATTGCATGTTATATTATGAAATAATGCTACACATTGAGAATGTAGTTTTTATAGATGGAGTCACTTCTAAGAATGATCAAGAGTAAATAATCAAACCAAAGATATATCAAAGAAACAAATGTTGCATTTGTCGATAGTTCCATGGTTGCAATGGTTGTTTGCCTTAATTAAATGCTACTATAGAGTATATGGGATGGCATTATGAAATTCGACAAAAAGGAGTGTTTGGCACATCCATCAGATAGGGAAGCTTAGAAGCATTTTCTATCTTACTCATCTGAAGTTTACATCAGAACTGAGGAATGTTCGATTAGGATTATGTTCTAATGGCTTTAGTCCTTTTTAACATGGCCTCTAATATGTATTCTTGTTGGTTAATTATTCTAACCTTGTATAATCTTTCACTTGAGATGTGTATGAAAAAAATATATATGTTTTTGACAGCGATAATTTTTGGTTCGAGTAATCCGAAGGCTTTGATAGATGTGTTCTTATAATTGTTGATTGATGACCTAAAATATTTATGGGATTATAGTGTGGAAACTTATGACATTTCACAGAAGCAAAACTTTGTATGAAGGTAGCACTATTATGGATTGTCAATGACTTCTTTGCATATTATGTGTTGTTAGGATGTCAAATTGCAGGGTGATTGGGTTGTCCAATTTGCATGGGATTGTTCAAAGCTTTCTTTTATAAAACATGGTAGAAAGATATGCTATTGTGATTGCCATCGATAATTTCTTCCTATTGATTACCCATTTAGACAGAATAGGAGAAATTTTATCAACGGTCAGATTGAACAAGCTGAATCACCAAGGAGACTATCTCATGCAAAAATGTATGAACAAATTAGGTTGTTTCGTTGAACAATTGACACTGGAAGCTTGCATTGAATATCTTATTATAGAGAGTTACATAATTTCACAAAATGTAGTATCTTTTGGAATTTACCATACTGGCATGATTTGTTAAACCCTCATAACATTGATGTTATGTACACTAGGGCTAAGGTGTTTAAGAATGTATTTCATGTCACGATGGATGTTTAAAAAAAAATATTAAGGATAATATTAAAATAAGGCTGGATCTACCTTTATATTGCTGAAGAAATGAGTTATACCTTGAAAATAGGGGTAATAGAAATTTCATCAAACCAAAAGCTTAACACACATTGCATATGGACTAGAAGAAGGTTATATGCAAATGGATAAAGAGTGGAAGCTTCCTGATGGATATGCATACAATTTAGGCAAATGTGTTGACGTACGAATTTGTGCATTGCAAAATATAAAGAGTCACAACTGTCATGTGATGACGAAAGGATTATTGCTTATTGTATTTAGTTGTCTGCCTCTTCTTATCTGAAAAGTTACCACTGAGATGAGTTTATTTTTTTTAAGACCTATGTTATGCAACGCTAGACGAGACTAGGTTAAAAATAATGGACAATAATATTGCTATAATTTTATGCAAGTTAAAGAAAATATTTTCTCTTGCATTCTTTGATGTCATGGAACATTTGCTTTTACACTTACTATATGAAGCGCGAGTTTAAGGACCAGTACAACATAAATGAATCTATCCATTTAAAAGGAATGAATCATATTGCACTCATATTGTTTCTATTTTAATGATCTGCACTTTAAATGTCCATCTTAATATGTATTAGAATGTTATTTTTCAGATTTTTACACAATCTTAATATACGAGGCTTACATGTTGGAGAAGAGATCAACTTTTTTCACTACTTTGAGCCACAAGTCTAATCTAGGAGTCGAAGAGTGCCACGAAATGATGGTGAAGGTGACTCATCTGAACATCCATTAATATTTATCTTCAATTATCCTGGCTAATGTGAAGCGTCATGTAAGACTCGTTATCTCATAGAAGAGGAAGCATTCGAAATCAACAAATTTGTGCTTATGAATTGCCCTGAAGTTAAACCTTTTATGTAGTAAGTTCTACTTTATGTGTTCCAATAAGTGTACTTGAAAAATTGTAATCCATACAAATTGAAACATATAATGTACATTTGCAGAATATAAATTCAAACATTAATTACAAACTAACAATATATGTGCTCCACCAATATATATATATATATATATATATAAACATGTTCAATCAGACTTTATTCAATGGTTCAAGGGCCACATAAGGTAGTTCTTAATAGTTATCATTGCAAATATGAAATAAAATATCCTTCAATATCATTTATGTTAGCGAAGTTTCTCTTGTCTACGTCATGGGTTATGAGGTGCACAATCCTATAAATGAAGTGAAGATTGATCTTGTATGACTTTGCATGGAAACCTATCAATAAAGTCAACACTTAGCCAATTCATTATGTCAATGATTATTGTTTTCATACTTCTAGTTGGGCTACTAATCTAAGCGTAAATAATTTTAGAGTAACTTTAACAAGCACGGACGCTATGTATCATGGAATCATAGAAAAAATAATCAAGATCGAGTATCCTGGCATACCTGTGATGCAATTACCACTCCTCAACTGTAGGTCGTTTGAACTTTCCAGTGTAGATATAAGGATTTATTCCAAGCATAGAATCACCGTGCCTGAGGTCAACAAGAGATACAAGGGATACATTTATTTTTGCACTAGAAGTAAAATTAGTATATTTTGCGCCATATCTCAATCCTACTCCATAAAAGAGAGACTAGTTTGTGGCCATTGAAATAAAAGCAAGAAACAAAATTAAATCTCTAGATGTTCCATTCCAAGATGATATATCCAATCAATTGTCCATAATCTCTTCCAATGATCAGATTACAAGAAAGTTTGAGAGGTGTCAATGATTATCGTGAAGAGATTCAAGTTGACGTAGAATCAATTCAATTGAAAGATGAAGATGAAAAACTATTATTTACAAATGGGGATTTTGATAGTGAAGACAAAACTTCTATTAACTGTGTTATTCATAATGATTACTTATTGAGGTTTGTATTTAAAAGTACCAAAAAAAAAAGCTAAGATTTCTATGGTTAATTTCCTCACTTAACGTGTAATGTTCATTGTTCACAGATGTCTATGAGAGAAAGATGTAGAGGTCGTGGCAATAAAGGCAAAGGCAGATGGTCTTATAGGTTCAACACATCTGCTATGGCTCATACAGGATCACCTTCTATTCATGCGGATCACCTTCCACTCATACATCATCATTTTCATCTCCGTCACCTCTAGTTGACACATCGTTCCCTCGACCATCATCTTCAAAGCATACATCATCACATCGAGATGCTATAGCTCATACACCATCAATTAAGTCAGCATGTGCAGCATGAGACAGTAGGCTATATATTCAGCTCATTGGGAAAGAGTATGATAACTAAAATATTTTACTTCATTGTAATTATATGAATATTGCATCTTTTGTCCTTTTTTTGTTATTTATGCATTTTCAAGTATATTTTTATAGGTTGTTACAATCATCTAGTACAGTTGCCATCATATTTGGAATTATCAAGTTGAAGTTTGATCAACCATGGATGGGATGGTGTGAAGTCCCAAATAATGTTCCCGACTTATGGTGGGTTGGATTTCAGGTAATAAAAACTTCCATGTCATTTAATAAGTAATATATGACTTTTTTATAATTATAGTAATTTCACATACTAACTGATTTTAGTTCAATGTTACTACAGAAAAAATATAGGTGGCATCCATTGATGGATGGTTTTGTTAGATGACTATGGAGGACTAAGTCTGCAAAGGTTATTCGATCTAGTCTAGCATTGATCAGAACGAACAAGTCAAAGGGTACAAGGATGAGCCCTCAAATTTCGTTGCATTATGGGCTAAGTGGATAACAGATCTAACCTTCTTACAAGTATCATAGTGAAATAGCAATAACCGGGCTGTTAGTAAAGTTGTTGTGCATCGAGGAGGATCCATTTCTATTTTTGAGCATGGAAGACGGATGGTAAGTTTTTATTTTCATTAGTTATTTTCATGTATTTATCACACATTTTGTTACACTTTTAATTTTTATTTTTCTTTTATTACTTGTTTACGCTAATCAGCTTGGGAAGGATCCCACCATGCTAGAGCTCTCCTGAAATTTGAACCATAATGAAGAAACCAATACATAGATCATGAAAAGAGCTGCACAGATTTATATGACTATACACAATAAAATATGTTTATCACCATGATAATATGTATTGATTGATTCTAATAAAAAATAAATAAATCATATTGAATGATATAAAAGAATAATACATATTCCTAAGTTTAAGATTTTGGTTACTTAGATACAATGTTTTATGATTTTATTTCATGGATAGATCAATGAATCAAGATTTATAAATGAAAGAAAATGGGTTTAGAGTATAGATCATTAAAACTTAATTTTCCTATGCTACGATGCAATAACGTGGTGGCATTATTATATTTTATTATAGTTTTTATACCTTGAAAAATGTAGAAAAAGATTGATTTGATAAGCCATTTCTTTGCAATTTTCTTTTGATCTAAAATTTGTAATTGAACTTGTGATTTATATGATGAAGTTATACCAACAGATTCACTATTTTAATAATATGATTTCATTTATATCAACTAATATTTATTAAGTAGTTGGATTTTTGGGTGTGAGATGAATTGTAATAATAAATTTGCATTTTGGGTTATTATAACGATGTGGTTTTATTGATGTATAACTACTTATTTTATCTTGCTTTAATAAGTTTTGATTTTCTTTTATTGTCATTTCTATGCAAACTGGTTATGAAAAATTGAGAAGGGATACCTTTGCTTTGGGATCATTTGTTGATGATTCCACCCTATTTTTTTAGGCTACAAGTGGAAAGAATAATAGGGATAGGGCAGATGGGTTTGGGTTTGAGGTTTCCTTTTATGGATCATCTCATTCAACTTCTCAATGCTCATAAGCTTTATCTAGTGTCTCAATACAGTAAATGATGTTCCACTTTGAAGACATGCAATAACAGTTAGATAAAGAATATGCAATGACAGAAGAACATCTTCAGTGGGAATGTGCTGAGAGAGAAGAGGAAAGGAAATAAATGGAAAAACGACTCCAAAAAGAACCTGATATGATAGAAAATCAACAAAAAGATCTAAGAGAAGAGATTCTTAGACAAATGAAGATAAGAGATCACAGAAAAAATAAGCTTAGAAAAGAAATTATCTCTACAAAAAATCTTCTTAATAAACTTATGAGACAGTTAAGTATGCAGCAAGGCCCTTCAAGTACATAGGGTGCTTCTTCTAGCATAATTAGCGATGGTGATACTGATGAAGTTGGCGATGGTGATGGTGTCAACAATAATATTGGCGATGATGATGATTTTATGAGTGATACTTAGATTATATTATTATTAGATTGACATTTTATATATATAATAATGAGATGAGTTGTCATTTAATATGAGTTTTATATGATTTTATTTATTTAATATTTTATTTATTTATAAAATAATTTATTTTCATTTCAATAAAATTTAGCAAAATTATTTTCAACAAAAAATTTTAAAATTTTTGTGAAAATATTACCATAAAAATATTTTACTTTCTTACTGTAAGAAAAATTTCAAACTTTTGGCTAAAATATTTCTTATCATAAGAATCAAATATATAATTATTGAATTTTTTTGAATTAATATTTTAAATAAATTTATTAATATAATATATATTAATATTTCACCAAAAATATCGTTTGAATATATCAAAATTATTTTAACTATATTTATTTTTGTTGAAATTTTATCTTTCTTACGTCAATCATTTTAATGATTTTATTTTTAAAATAATCTTTGTTGAAATTTTACATTTCAACGAAAATTATAAAAAATTTCAATGATTTTTGTCCGTTATAATTTTCTGAATTTGGTGTAGTGAGTCTCACAGAGCTCGCCTGTAAAATGTTTAAAATCCACCACTCTTTTCCCCTCTCTATCCTTCCCCCCGCCCTCTTCCGGCCAATAAACAAACAAAAAAAAAAAAAAAGGAAGACAAGAAAGAAAAACTATGTTATCTGATTCATCTGGGCTGATGAAAGACAATAGAAAAGAAGCATTAGATGGGTAGTTCATGTGGGTGACAGTGTGAGTCCTAAGAGAAGAATGAAGAGACAGACAGGCAGTGTTACCCATTTTTTCATAAACATGCCGATTTCGAGTGACTTTGGTCTGGGAGCCCCATTGACAAGATGAAAACCTCGGATTCTGGGCATATCTGGAAGCTTATCAACACACATTTTCCGCTTTGCTGGATTTAGAAGGTCGTCTACAGCCCCCGTCAATGCGCTGCCGAACAATCCGATTAGAGCCAAATACCTGAGACACAACAACCAAAATCCGGCGTCTCTCTGTTGCATGCACAGAGAGAGAGAGAGAGGAGTTCCGATGGAAGTGAGTTCTAGAGACTATCTTCTTATGGTGGACGACCTTGAGGTTTTAGATTATCTAAAGGGGGAATCGATGGAGAAAAAGCAAGCAGGCTTTTTTAGTTTGTCAATAGGGTGGTTTTGAAGCCTTGCTATCTTCGTTCATAAACAAAGATAGTAAAAAGACAAGTACAGAAGTGTCATCCTCGTTCCCGAGCACCCACTGCTTTTCTTACCACCTCTTCTTTTGTCCGATTCTCCTCACGTGACCCTTGTTTTCCCTTCATCCAAGGCGCCCATTCTCATCATGGCCCACAGCAGATCGCTACCGTCCAAAGAAGAAATCCGGGGACTTGTGGACGGTCATTATATGTTGATGGGTCACGAATGAACATGTTCAGCTAAGATGAAAGTGTGGAATCAGAGTTTTCTTCAAAATTCTGCTAACTGAACTAACTGCGCTCGCCTATTGGAATGGTAGGCGTTGCAGGAGCCACGTCTTAAATGGCCACGAATCTTGAATTTCATCGTGTGTAGCCAATATAGCGAGTGATAAAGGTATGCATACCAAACAGAGCAAGATAGGGAGAAGTGGAATCTCATTGTCATGGACCAGCTTAGCAACTTTAACGAACCAACAAGACAAGTTTTGGGAGATCACACGCGGCCACTAAATTCTTTTTGACAAACTTAATATGGGTACCACACTACCACTCACTGCAAAGTTCTTGAAATGTGCAATTTCAGTCCTGAATGTAGCTACCCTTTTAAATCGAGATATGAACACAGTTTAAAGTCAACGGCTCTAACAAGACTTTTAATGATTTCACACTGTGGACAAACTCATGAAAAGGGAGGCCAGTGTGAAAACCTTTAGGATTAATTATATCCCATTACATCATTAAAGAAGTGATTAGTCTTTCACTAGATTTTGGGCTTGACTTTAGATCTATCGTGTAATGCAATTGCACCCACCAAAGTATGAAAACAAACTATGGGCAGAATTCTTCATTAATTGATTATATCTCACTGGTTTGCAGAATAAGGGTCAGTATGTAACCAGGTAAAAAATATGCATGCTTGCCTATTTATTATAACAGCTAATGTTTAATGGTTCTTCTTGATTAGGGATATACCTCTCAGTGGCTGCCAAGCTGGCATCTTTCTAACATGTTGGATTATGCTTTTGACTTTATGCATCAAAATGAACATATTTGTACATAAACAACACTTTCGCTGGCCATGCATGGTTTGACGATCAAATACTAAAAAAGTGCAAGCTACTGGATAATTGAAATGCAAATTCAACTATGACTAATAATTCATTTTGCTATTAGAGATCTGTGGGCAATCAGACCTGCTAATGCTGTCTTTAATTTTACTTCAATGCATAGACCTTTTACATGTTTGATGTTGTGAGAGATGATCCTCTTGATCTTTTTCCTTTAATGATGTTTCTCTTCTGAATTTCAATAATGTTCCTCATCAACGGAATAATTCTAGTGGTAGGTTTCTTCATGGATGGATTAAACATGACTTATAATCATGCAGTTAGGGTCTTACAGCATGGACTGAACTGTTATGTGAAAATATGCCAACAACACATAAACATATGAATATTACTAGACTTTCATGGAGAAGGATTGATGAGGGGGAATGTGTATTATTTTCACTTTATATCTTCAAATAAATGTCTCAAATGTCCTTGAATGCTGTACCTGCAACATAAATTTTACTGATGTAGATGAAACTTCTTTTCTCCCCTTTTTTTTTTAAGATTTTTTTTCTAGTTCCTGTTTCATATTACTTGTACATGTTAAAAATAACTCTTTCAGTTCTTCAGATGTCTATGCATTGTGACTATGGCTGGAAAGTTGATCCTATTAAACAGACCATGATCTTGATTTAGTTTGGTACCCAACAGACGGAGAAATGATTTAGAGTGTCACTAAAGGTTTTGCAATGCGATTTGTAAGCACTCAAATTTTGTCAATTGTGTTATTTCTCCAGATGGCAGCAAAATGATGGAATGACTGCAGAAAAAATTGGAGAGTGGTCCCAAGAAGACGGTTATAAGGCAGCATCTATGCTGTTAGCCGGAGTTCTAATGGCAAGCAGGTTGCATAGGGCTTCGTTACAGTTTTGCTGCTTGCTATCCATTACGTCGATCTTGGAAGGTATTCCTGAAATCGACTGAATTTCAGTCACCACATTTTGTCTTGGTGCATGCATGTCTCAGCATTTATACATAACTTTTGTATGCTGTCATATAAGTACAAGTGCTTAAAAGCTTGTTGTATGAATGGTTTTCTCCTTTATTCCAAGGGCAACATCAAACTCTTATTCGTTGTGGTACCAAGGGAATAAAGTGCTCAGAGATTTTTTTCTATTTGCTATCATACATGTTTTGATGCTTTCAAAGGCATATTTACTTATATGTTGTCTATTGTAGTGCTTAGAAGGTATAATTGTTCATAAGATATTGTGTGATTGTTGGAATGTCTTTGGCATAATGATCATCTTCTTACTAACATGCAATTTTATAATGTTAGTTAATTTTGTGCTGAGAGAATTATTTTATGTTAATTTTGTTAATTAATTTCTTTCTCTTCAATCAACATGGTTTGTATTACCTTCATTTTTGTCATTGATCGCTAAAACGAAATATAAAAAATGAAAATTTTCATAATTGATTTCGACAAGAATAAAAATTGAAAAGCTTGTTTCAAACTTAAGTCATCAGTTTCTATGAGAATTGAATGCTAAAGTTATGAAAATGTTAAGCTTGAAAGCTTTACTTAAAAGTTCCTAAAGCGAAGATGACTAAAACCTCCTTTATAAGTCACACATACCCACTTTTTTTGAACATTCTAAACTACAAATCCTAAAATTATATTCTTTCTTTACCGCCACCTATTTCTCAAATTGATGTAACATCTTCAAAATTTTACTGTTTTGCTTGATTTTCATAGCAAAATCACTTCTCTCTATAATTTTTCAATTATTTTACTTCAATTCAAGTATAAAATTTGTTGAGTAAGTTGATTTTTATTAAATCTATATTGTTTTCTTAATTTAAGATGTGTTTAAATTGTTCTATAATTTTGTAATTACTATATTATTTTTTTATAATTTAATTATGCTTTGAAGGTAGAAGAAGATGTGTGAGATAAATTATGAGATCACCATTAAGGTAACAAAAGTTTTTGTTAAAGTAGTTTTTCAACGTAACATATAATGTATATATTTATTTTTAACAATATAAAATATATTAGATGCTAGTTGTCAACATGGCATATGCACATACACTAGTTTTTATCCTTTATACCTCATTTTAAGGTAAGTTAATAAATTTTAATTAATGTTATCATTTTAAGAGGTTATCCACAATTGTTTATGATATTTACCTTTTAAAGCTTTCAAGATGTTTTTGTCACTTTATAAATTACCACTTTGAGAGTTTTATCACCAAGATGTGTATAAGGAAAACTACATGTGTTATTATTTTTATTTTAAAAAAGTAATATTTAAATTATTTGATTCAATGTTCACATTAGTCTTTTAACTTTGAATGAGAGTACTATGGTATTGATAAATATAACAATATCCCTTTCTTTGAATTTATAAGTTGCTTAATAATTGTTTTTTTAATTAATATATTTATTTGAAACTTAAATTTGATTTTTTAATTTGTTTATAAATATATGAAGCATAAAAAAACCTACACTTAAGTTTGAATTGAATGAAATTTAAAAAAACAAGTCAGCTTTTTGATTTGGAATTTTACGATGAACAGGGATTAATCTAAAAGTGAAGTTCCTAAGGTTCTTGCAATTGAAATTTTGCAATTTATACCATCAATGTTAGAATATAAATACTTTCAAACTTGTTTGATAAATAAATTATATTACAACATAATTTTTTGAGAATTTATTATACTTTTAAATTATTTAAAATTAAAAAACTTATTTAAAAAATTACATTCAAACAAGTAATTGTAGTTTCTTAAGCTAAAACTTATTTATTTTAAGAGAATTTATATAATATATTAAAATCATGGCAAATTTAACGATAGAAGCAAATGTTGTTTGACAATAACTAATTTCTTTTTAAATAATTTTTTAAAAAATAAAAACAAGTGTTATATTAATATAATAACAATAGAATACTTGATCATTTTATGAAATTGTTAATTATAAATAATCAAATGAAAATATGAATTTTTTAAATTTCTAATATTATTTAAAAATAATAAAAAATAATATTGACTGATTAATTATAATAGAATAAAGCATTGACTATAATTATAAAAAATAACAAATAATAGATTTTTTATAATAAAAATTTAATTAATAATAATATACTCATCAAATTTACAATAAATTGAAGATCATATAAAAATAAAAATTTTAATTATCTATTTTATATTAAAATAAAAAGTAAATATTATATAAAACCTTAATATTTATCCCATATTCACTATCAAATTAATCCTTATGTTAAAAACGACACATGCGTTAGATTGATCTAAATTAAATATAACAAAAAAATTTAAAAATTAAGGATATTTAAATTAAAGATCTTATACAACAAATTTTAACATTAATTTTTTATAGATATAAAAGAAATATTCAAGCTATTGTTAAAAAACAATTTTGAAATTTTTTGAGAGTTAATATTTTTTAAATTTATATTATCTAAATTTTAAAAAATTTGAGAAAAATAGATTTTAAATCCAAAATTATTCAAATTTAATAAATGGATCTAAAATAAAGTGAAGAATTTATTTAACTCCATTTTTAAGTATTTGAACAATAAAAATACCCACGATTTTTTATAGACATTTAAGCTAAAGTTCAGTTGAACTAAATTGATAGATTAAATTTTATTTTATTTTTAATATGAGAATTTGATTGATAATATGAGGCAAATATTAGAATTATATGTAATATTTACCTTAAAATTAACTATCACACTTATTTAATTTTCAAAATAAAAAAGCTTAAACTTCAATTTTAGGACCACTAATATTTTTCTTACACTTTTTTGATCAGTTGTGTAAATGATTGTTTTTTATTAATCAATTAAAGTGCTTTTGAAGCATCAACTAGAAACTATTTTACGATAATGGATGCTTATTGAATCAATTGATAATTAAAGCATATCAACAAGTTAGAAATACATTTCATTAACAAATTAATGGAGAGCACCTAAAAGTCTATTTTTAAATTACTTTCACTTTTTAGATGAAATTTTAATTTTGAGCATATTTTCTATTTTCTATTATTTATTAATATTAATTTCAACCATATATATTTAAGCTATCTAAAATTTGTAAGGCTCTCACATTAAGTTTAGCTATTACCATCTTAATGGTTATCATAAAATTATTCTCTTACATTAAAGATATAAAGATGTGATGATAAAATAGTTTATTTTTGATATAGTGAATTAAATATGAACAAATCAAAACCACAATTTAGTAAATCTGAAAGGAAAGTCTATATACTTTTCCAGTTGAATTACTCTAAAAGGCTTCTTAAGTGGCAGTCTAAACGTTTTTTTTTTTTTTTCATCAATCAATCTGAATTGAATCATTGAGTTCAATTCAGTTTGATGGTTTTTGTTTAGGTTACAATTTTTAATTCGAATTAGGTTAAAGTAGGTTGGATTATAAAAAATCAACCAAAATAAAGTCAAATCAAATATGTAAGAAATTATAAGTTTATAATAGGTTCTTTAAAATAATAATAGTTTTAACATTACTTGATAATGTTTGGATATATAATCTAAATAGTTCATACTAAAATTACATTATTTTCTCATAAATATATTTTATGGATAAAATTAGCGATTCAATCAAAGATTGGTTGATTATATTTAATTAATCTTTTTAATAGTAAATTTTAAAAAATTATAAAAATTAAAAAATTAATATTTAATAAAAAAGTAATCAATAGACAATTATAATAAATTAAATATAAAAATTAGTTTTACGAAATTTATAAATATATGTAAAAATAATAATATAATATTAGTATATGTAAAAATAATAAAACAATATTAGTGATAGTTTAAGAATACAATAGTCTATTATGTTTAACTAAATATAACAAAGCTTTAGAAGTAATAAATAATTTAATATAAAATTAATGACACCATAATGAAAACATAGTCATCAATTTATTAGAGTCAATGGTTACACCAAAAAATTAAAACTTTTAAACAATTATTTGAATTTATTCATTTATATAACAATGTTATAATGGTTACTTTTGTATTAAAACCAATGACTGTATTATTTAATCTAAAAAATTAAAAACTATAACTGTAATTGAGGAATCAATAATATATATATTTGCTATATTTTATCATCATTAATATAGATAATTATTTTTAAACTATCAATTAAAATATATTTACAGTAGTGTGTGCTTGTCATATCAATTGATAATTTAAAGCATTTCAACAAGTTGATGTAAATTTCATTAGCAAATTGACAACCACTGCCTACAAAAAAATCTAGTTTCAAATTACTTTCACTTTTGGATTAAATTTTAATTTTTGGCTTGTTACCTACCTTCTATTGTTTATTAACATCTAAAGTTTCATCCATGTACTCAAGCTATTTAGAATTTATTAGGCTCTCACATAATTTTAACTCTTACCATCTTGATGATTATCAAAAAATTGTCTTCTTTTGTTAAAGATATAAAGATATATATGATGTTAAAATAGTTTACTTTTGATATAACTAATTAAATATGGATTCAGTCCTAAGTCATAACTTAAAAGAAGCCAAAAGTGGAGGTTTTTAATTCTTCCATTTGAAGTACACCAAATAAATTCAATTGTAGGAGAGGAGGCTTTGATATTGTTAATTAAGGATTGGGGTTCGAATACTAACTTGAGCTCAAAAGGGTTAGCTCAAGGTTAATATTTTGGACATAAGGGGCCAATCTAATGTTTCAAGAGATTTAATCTTATGTTGCAAGCAACTCTTTGGTACTAGTGCAGAGGAATGTAAAGAATAAAAGACAAGTGAGAATCAACAAGGACAAACGAGACTCTTTAAACCAAGAATGTTGTCTTGAAGTTTATGTCATAAGTGGTGAAACTACTTTACCATTATTTTACTCATATAATTAATAATTGATTACCGAAGGTGACTTCATTTGCCCCCATGACAACTTTTCCTTTCTTTTATATTCTTTTGACACCCAAAAATCACTGCAACCTCAATCTCTCACGTATTTTGTTCCTCCTATGAGACGTTATATTTTGAAACATCAACTTTCTTAATACAATTTATTATATTATCAATATCTAATAATATATCTTATTTAATTTTATTTATGAAATTTTTTCAAGATCTTTAATTCATATATAAAATAATCTAGATCATCAATATTTAATAACATATCTTATTCTAAAACTTTTTCAAATTACATTCTTACTCTTTTGTTTTTTGAAGATTATGATTAAATTATTTTGAAGTGGTTATAAAAATAGATTAAATATTTATATTTTAAATAAAGAATGAATAATGAAAGATTTTTTTCTTTTTTGTTTCATTAAACAATTATAAAAATTTTATCGATTTGAAGATAAAGTTAAAAAAAGATAAAACTTGGATTGTGAAAAGTATCAAAATATTATTAATGATAAGAAAAAGTGGGAGAGATAGAAAAGAAATAAAGAGAAAAGAAGTTCAAAAAATTGTCTTTTTCTTTTTTCGGTTAATAAAATAGTTGTATTCATGACAATAAAACTTTGTTGCATGATTAAAGATGTATTCATTATATTTTTTTTCCCAAAAGAAACTAAAAGAAAAAATATGTCAAAGTTACATTGGTTTTACATTTAATTGCATAATGATAACATCAAGGTTTCTTAAACATATATATATATATATATATATATATATATATATATATACATAATGAGGTCTTATTTATTTAAACTGACATATCTTTAAAATTTTTAAGTATAATAATATTATAAAAATTAGAGCCTCTAATTTTTATTAAGCTCTAAAAATTTTGGATAAAGATCTTTTATTGATTTTTTGTTGTGCCAAAGTTTTATTTATAGGAACAGAAAATATTAATTTTACAATTTACAATAATAATGTGAAAAATATTTAAAAAATTTAACAATTTATTTTTGTTAAATTATCATATATCCACGTTTTATTAAAAGTCTAATATAACTTAAGTCAACAGAACATCTTGATTTAGAAAACATTTTCTTTGACTTTACAATTGAGCATTTTTTGGTGCATACAAAATGTTAGAAAATACATTAAAAAATATATATGATTGGATGGTGAAAGAAGTTAGAAGTTTTTTCTTTTTTTTTTTTCATTCATCCAATCCCTTATGTAAAAAAGAATTAAAAATCTTTAATTAGTGAAGCAAGTGCCTTACAATAAATTTTCCTCTACTTTATCCAAACATGTCTTGTATCATATAGAAGAAATAAATTCTATTTTGCATACACAAGTAAAATTGTAAAGTTTTTAGTAGTTGATAAAAGTGCTCTTATCTGTCCAAATACGATACAAAGCGTAGAGATGCCTATAACATTGGTTAATACATTGTGCATTGTAACTCCTAAAATCAAAATAAATGTTAATAAATAAAGCTATTTGACTTATATTTCACACAAAATGGATAAAGTACTTGTGGACCCCACACTGCAAGCTAAATTGGCATAATTTTGAAATATGCCTCAAAAAAATAAATAAAATATACTCCCTTCATCAATCTGTATTAATACTTTACTCTTTTAGTTTTCTCCATACTTTCTTTAGTCTTGGTATAAGAAAATCATGTTCAACAGTTTAAAATTTTGCGAAATTATCATCAAGCACTATTCTCTTTACTTCAAATTTTGGGATTAATTTAAGAGGAAGAGGTTACCTATTTACATAGGTCACTTTTAGAATTGGAATTATTTCTTTATTTGCATTCTTAATTTTTTAGTTTTTCTTTTACTTCTTTGTTTTCATAATGCTTAGTTTTATTACGATCAAAGAGTTTGACATCATATGTTTTATTAGTACTCTATTTTCAATTATTTATCGTTTTAAAGAAAGAGACACAAATATTTATCTTTGATTCATTTTGTCTTTAGTTTTTTCTTTAGTTTAGTGGTCTATGTTGGTATCTTTATTTTTAATGATCATTTAACAAAGGAATTTACCATTAGTGAATTTAATCAACTAAAAAATATAAGGAATGAGTAAAATGAGAATATTATCCTTTTTTTTTCTAAAAAATGGTTGAGTACTGTATATATATTTCTTTTTGGTTTTTTGAGAGAGGATTCCTACAATCAATTGATTTTAGCTAGCTTTCCTTATGTGTTAGCATATATATCTACTAATAGATATAGTGATGCTAATAATGGTATGTCTTTTACCCTTTCCTTTTAAGTGTTAAGGATTTTTTTTTTTTGTCTACCATTTTTGGTTTCAAAAACAAAATTAACAAAATTTCCTTTGTTGTAATTATGCCTTGTTCGTGTTGATGATATTGTTGAATGGTTTACTAAGTTATTTTTTATGTATAGTTCTATGCAATTTTCGATCTATATATTCTCAATTTTGCTTGCAATTTTGATGTTCTTAATGTGATTTGGTTACCTTCGATTGAAATAATAAAAGATGTAATTGTGCCATAACTAGGTGAAAAGTGCTTGCATCAAGATTGAATATTTTTTAGATTTATAATCCTTTAGATGTTTCACATTATTAGTGGGTTCAAACTTTAGTATTTATAAGACAACAATCTTATGAAAGGAATTACTTTTCTCATAAATAAATGGTTGTTGCATCCTTTGATGTTTCTATAGACATGTTCTCTTTTTCATTGTAGATTTTTAATCCCTTTTCAGGGTCATGCATTGTCTACAGGTATGCAATCGAAAAATTTTGACAATCACTTTCATGTTCCCATAGAGTATTATGAAAGCTGTGAAGTTTTTTAGTGATACTCTTGAAGTGAACACACTCCCAACTCTTTCACCTCATGAGTATCTCTTAGAACCTCAACTAACATCTGAAAGTACGTTTCAAATCCCTAACAACACATCACAGATTGTTGGCAATTCTTCAAAGCCGTTGCTACAACCTGTAAAAAGATTTCATGAAGACTTGACTTGGGAACTCTAAGAACTGAGTGATATTATTAGCATTAACAAAGGACAACATCAAATGTCATCGGAGGAGCATAAACAGAAAAGAGAAGCAAAGTTAGATACATTCTATCAATTCTTTGATTTATGATTTTGTTTTGTACTAAAATTTTACTGAACAAGTACTTATAAGTAGCCATGAGGTTAGATGTGGACAAAATCACACTAGAAATGGTGATGAAAAAGATACAAGTGAAGAAAGTAGAAGGCCACACCGAAAAAGGCTTGGATATTCATTTAGCAAGAGAAGCTCCATGTACCAAGGAGTTACTAGGTTTGAATCTACTTATTTCAACAATTACATATACATATGTGTTAAGGAAACTAAAGATTATTTATTATTGCAATCTTACCGAACTCAATGAACCAAAAATAGAAAGACAAAAAGTTATGAGGCATTTTTGTGGGATGGCACTAGTAAAAAGCCAAAGACAGGATAGAGTTAAGGAAAGCACATTTCTATTATTTACTTCTAATGGTCATTAATTAACTAATATTTCATAATCATTTATAATCCTTCTTTTTTCTTTTTCGATCTCCAATTTTCTTCCCTTTGTTTCCTTGAATTTGATTAATTTATGTTGGTGAGTATGCTTTCTCCATCTACATTTATTAATTAATTTGTTAAAATCTTGAATCATGTTAAAATATTAATCCATAAAATTTAGTATGAAATAAATTAATCACTAACAGAATAAATTTTTTACCCTTTAAAATGTTCATGAAAATTGATTCTTAAGGCTTTAGCATGAAAGATGCGAAGGAAAAGATCTATTAGTTGAGGTAGCTATTCTAAGTACTATTCCATTTCCATTTGAAGTTCTAGTTAGGAAATGAAAGTCTTTCATAGAACTTATTTAGCAATAGAGTTGCCTTGTTTATTAAAAGAGAGTAATTTCCAACGGTTCACAGTTTCTCTTGGATTCATAGGTAGATATGATGACCAAGAGTCAGCAGTAAGGGCTTATGACTTGGTTGCTCTCAAGTTATAAGGCACATCAACACCAACAAATTTTCTTGTATGCTCTTCTTATAGTTAAGGGCTGGCTAAAGAGAAAAATTTCTTCCATTGACTACCATGTCTCTATTAATGATCTTTTAGTAATTCATTGGCTATACTAATTAAGTTCTCTTCATGTATATATTTTCATAGATTAGTGATTATGGGAAGAAATTAGAAGAAATGCAGCATATGACCAAAAAGAATTACTTCTTAGCTATTAAAACGTAGGCTTCTCACTAAAATTTGACCACTTAAAAGACCATGTATGCTTGCACCAACTTGAATTGAGTGTACCTCCAAACTTTTTCAATTTCACTAAAAATGAAAAGTTGCATGCCCATTTTTCTTTCATAAGTTATGATAGATAACTATGCACTGACCATGTAGTTTTGAAATATTAATTTCAATCAGTAAGTTTTATAAGCAACAACTTCTCCATGAAACTAATAGTTACAGCTTTAAACTTGAAAATTTTCAAAAAAAGTGGAGACTTTGCTAAGGGATTGTCTAACTATTGTGGAGTCTCTCGATAATAATAGCTTCTCTTTATATCTTTCTTTCTCTTTCTTTTTCCTTTCTCTCATGGCAAGGTGAAACAGAACCTCTAGTTATTAGAAATGGCAAGTAAGGATTGCCAAAAAGAAGGATATGGGAGGAATATACGTGGGAATCTTTGGTAAGTCTTATAGTTCAAAGAAGTGATCTTTCTAATGTTGTTGAAAATCGCATAATAGGATTAAAAGTAAATTATTGAAGCTATATTTTTAGTATGTACTCTAGTATTTTGTAAAGTCTTATATTATAATTTTGTCTTAATTATTAGATACTCAAGAGCAAATAGCCAAAGCTTATGATATTGCATTCATAAAGATCAAAGGCTACGATGCATTCACCAACTTTGACATTAGTGAGTATGATGTCCTAAGCATTCTTGAAAGCATAATGTTTCCCATTAGGAAAGGGATATCAAAGGTGTTAAAAGAAGCTTCAATTGAAGATTTTATCATCCCAACGAGAATTGAAGAAGTCACAGTATCAAAGCCGATGAAATCATATGTAAACTTTAAGAACCAACCAACCTTGCAAGACTAGAATTCTGAGTTCTTTTGGAATGAAAATGTATGCAACCAAACACAGTATCAAGATCCTCTCACCTTTACACTTTATGGGCTCCAAGAATCTTGTTTTAATGCAAACCCTTTCCTTATTGGCTTTACGGGCAATACTAAAATTAATGCACAGGAATTCGTTAGGAACTTAGAGAGCACTTACAATAGTGGGACTATTGGGTTTATGGAAGGAAAGTCAATGCAAATGGAAGTTGAAAAGGATCTTTTCAATGCGAGTAATGAAAGTTTTGCAAATAAGGAACAAGCTACTGAGAGAAAGTCTACACCATAAAGTTCTGCATATGAAAAGCTTTCTGAGCTCTTTGAAGAAGAGCCAATGAATATTAGTTCCCTCAGTTAGCTAGAGATATACTTTATGAACTCAGGAAGTAATTCTTCCCAAGTATAAGAAATTTCATGAAGAAAGTTTTTAATGTTAGGTTGTAAGTCTGATAAACTTGAAAAGTTTATTATGTTAATTTTCCTGTTTAACTATCTTATCATGAGAAGCATGTCACTATTTTGCAATCAATAGCTTGAAACTTGTTTACAGTGGAAAAATATATATCTTCTATGTCATTTATTTACAAATAATTATGTAACAACCTTTTAATTATACTTTATTAATCTAAAGATAAAGCTATCAATGAGAGTTCAATGAAGAACAATGCTTTAAGAAAAAAACAAAAAACAAAATTTCTCAATCTTATCTTTGGAAAGTTAATGTTGGTTTCCTGATCATAATGGAGTAGGCCTTTCATAAATTGAAATGATTCAGTTCTTAAATATACTTTAGCTAGTTTACTTTAACAATGAGTAGGGTGTTGGGTGATTACTTTCCTAGAAAAATGAGAGCAATAAAATATTTATTGTTTTTAAGGACATTAGCATTCCTCTTCCAACCTTTACTTAAAGCTGAATATTAAACTAGTTAAGTTTGTAAGGAAATTAGTCTTGACTCTTGCCTTCATCTTTTAACGTGCCAGTTGAGTTATCCTAAAGCATTAAATGCAAAGAAATTCAAATATCTTCACGTATTTTTGCATTCATCACTTTATATATGATGACAAATTAACTCAACAGATATAGATAACAAAAAAAATTTCATTAGAAGTAATTAAATTAGTAGATCTGTATTTTCATCCTTAGTAGTAATTAGGTAAAATCATGCTCTTGATTTTCATCCTTCATTGGTGCTATTAACATTTTTCCTTATTTTGTAGTTTATGATTATCTATGTTTAGATGGCTTTGTTTGTAGGTTTCACAATTTGTTTGAGGTATTTCAATATAATCAACTCAATATATTCATCCATGATTTCCCCTATTAATATCGAACTTTATTATTCTTGATACATATGCAAGCAATTTTGGAAGTTATCATTTGAAAAGTCTTTGTTGTGAATTTATTGCTTTCCAATAAGCATCACATTATTTGATACATGTATTGGAAATATATACGAGCAATTCTTTTTTTTATTTTTTATTTTTAAGGACTCTAATAATTCCAAATCTTAAAACTACTTTGAATAGACATTAGAATCTTGAAGCTATTGAAAATCATTTAAAAGAGTCCCTTAAGCTATATGTTGGCATATTTGTTTCGATTTGCTTGTGAAACCTATTATTCTATATATGTGCAAGTGCGTGTGTATAGATATGAAATTACTTTACGTAGATTTTGTTGAAGGATTTTGCTGTGTGCTGAAAGAAAGGACAATAAACATATGTAGTTCATCCATGTGTTCAAGCAAAGCAAGTGCAGACAAGTAATGTTGCACTACTTTTGCATATTTTTGTTTTTCCAAATGCAGCTTCTATAAAGAGCTATTTTCATATTTTTTATCATAAAATAAAAAGATATCAATCATATTTTCAGTCAATTTTTAAATGTATATCATTTTACAAACGTAGGAAGTTTGACGAAGACAATGAGAATGAAGTTTTATCCTCTCATCAAGTGTTTAAAGCTTTTGCAGGTCTAAATATTTCGATAAGTTGGCTTTGAAAATGTACATAGTATGAATTTTAAGTTTATGTTATTAAGTAATTTCGTTATGACTGGAACTTGTATTTTAAAAACAAATATTGAACGATAATCATGCTACTCATTAATATTGTTTGGTTTGAACTCACTTGACATACAAAATACAAATATGTTGACCGAATGATTTATACTTTTTTAGGATTATAAAAAAGTGCTATAAGTAATAAGTATATAACAAGTTATGAGTATGAAAAATTTATACTTTTTCATAATGAATTCTTTGATTCAAAATATTTGGATGTTGTTACTAGTAATATTGCTTTCTCTTTCTTTCTTTGTTCCTTTGTGTCTCTCTATTCTGCCTCTTCTTGACCCATGTAGTATCTTTTCTCTTGAGAAGCCATGTACATGAGCAATAGGTATTTAATTGCCTAATCGTGGATGGTTTGAGTCACCGTTTTGAACTCAAACTTCACTCATACACATGTATATTACAAAAGTCAACTTAATTAATCAAGTGTGTTCAATTTTATCTTTATACAAAGACAACAAGAATACTGAAAAGAAAGAAGCAAAGCCATTTGATTTGGCATTATCTCTACAGCAAATAGGGTATAGCTCAATATAGAACATGTTGAGGGTGCTCTCTCGAAAGCAAGCAAGAATACTCAAACCTCAAACATGAAGTAGTGTAGGAGGATATAGAACATGTTGAGGTTGCTCCCTCAAAAGCAAGCAAGAATACTCAACCCTCAAACATGTAGTAGTGCAGGAGAAAGATAGGGCTTCTATGAGAATTTATGGAGGACTAGTAAAGTTGAACTTGAGTTTAATCATAGATTATAGAAGACATGAAAAATAGAAAGGCTAACTATCAACTTGTGATTCGAAATGAACATAAAACATACTCTTTAAGAAAAAAAGAGATTTTGGAACTTGTTAGCAAAAGTAAAGAATGTTCTGGTCAATCAACGTTAAGTTATGGATAAAGGAATTTCAAACCATTTTAACCCTACCATAATGTCATACTATTCTAAAATGAACTAAAGGAACTCCCAAAAGCAAGCTTTTGACAATCATCAATACTAGTACATTTTAGCCTTTTAAGCAAGCAACATCCATATAATTCATCAAATCTACAAGCATTGAATGAGCCATTTCCCATTTTTTGTCCTCAAAATCTTTATATTTTTGGTAAACATTATGCTCAAGAGCATTTGTTCTTTATTCCCTACTATATTTATATGACTATTCCATTCATTTACCTTTGAAGATATTTATGCTTTCCTCATTCTTGGTTTATTTTGATTTGAAAGTCCAAGTATCTAAATTTGTAGATATTTTAATTGGTGTAAGACATATTTATTAATTTCAAAATGCTAAAATGAGACTATAATTGTATGGAATATTGAAAATATGCTAAATTGTTGCTGAAGTAATAAACTCTAACAGTAATTTTGGTAAGATATATACTTAAATGTGTTGAAAACTTGTTTCAGCTACTTACATTATTTAAAATGGACATTGCATGTGTGTCTCCTCTTTTTCCTTTTTTAATGTTTCTAGTCTTATTATAATGATTATGTGTCTTAGTATACTTGAATTATATCTTACTATACAAATTTTATGTCTGTTCATGTTGATATCATGTCTTATTATATAGAATTTTTATGTTTTGTTATATTAATCTCGTGTCTTATTATACAAAGATAATACTTTATAATACATAGATAATACTTTATAATAACAATTTTATGTCTTATTATATTAATATCATATCTATTGAGATAAATGACTCAAATGGTTGTATTCAAATTAAAAAATAGAAGATTGACTCAACTTGTTGTCTTGAAACTAGAGGATAAGATAAAAGATAAAAAGTTGTGTTTATCTTATAATGTATAGTTTAGTTTTTATCCTTATTTGTTTGAAGTAGTGGAATTACATTCAGTTTCTATCACTTAGTACTATAAATAAAGGGTAAGTACCATCGTTTTGTGGCATCCTAGGGAGTTTTTTTAAAGATGTAAGTGTTTTCTTTTTTCTTTACAGTGTAGTGAGTTCTTCCCCTTTTTCATGAATATAGGCTTATTGTTAAACCACATAAATGGGTTGTATTCTTGGTGTTTCTTTTTTGTCATTATTTTTCTCCTTGATTATCTCTTTATCTATTAGGATTTATCATCTTTATTAATTTCTTTGAAGTTATTTGTTAGAATTTTTCTCAATGAGTTGTATTAGAACCAACTTATTCAATTTGTGAGGCCTATTTTGTTACTTAGAAGATCTTGGTGATTCTTCAAAATTGGGTTATAGAACATCTTCATTAAGAAGGATCAATTTTCAAGATTAAAGAAAAGGGAGAATCTTTATTAAAGATATTTGTAAATTTTAAACATGTGCTCTAGGATCACTTGCATTCATAATAGTCGAATCATGGCATGTAGAATATTTCATTGAAAGGTTAAGGACCTTTAGAACAAAAATTAAGTTATTAACGAAGAAAACTTTTTATGCAAAGCCTCACTCGTTGAAGGTTGTTCTCAAAATGCTTCATGAGCCTTTGCTATATGAAAAACTGCTCTTTAGAGCTTCACTGTCTTTAAAAAAGTAAAGAACCTTAGGTGTGTAAGATCATCTTTGTAAACATTAGAGATTCTGTGTAGGATGCTTCATGAGCCTTTTAAAGGCCACGTCTTTAGAAAGCTTTATGACCTTAAGGTACAAAAGGCCACTATTTTTAGAATTTCACACATTTTCATAAGAGCAAAGAACCTCATGTATTGAAGGTTGTTCCTTTGCAAATATTAAAGGCTCTTTTTAGAGAGCTTCATGAACCTTAACTGTGGAAAGATGCCTTTTTAGAACTTTACTTCTCTACAGAAGAGAAAGAACGTTAAGTACAAAAGGTCGTATTTTTCTAGATATTAAAGGTCATTTTAACAATGCTTCATAAGGCTCAAGTATGGAAGACCTCCTTTTTAAGAACTTCATTTGTATTCAAAAGAGTAAAGAACTTTAAATTTGGAAGGTTGTCTCTTTGTGAATATTAAAGGTCACTTCAAAAACCTTCATGAGCCTCAAGTACAAAAAGAGTGCTCTTTTTTTTTTTTTTTAAGAACTTCACTTGGCTTCAAAAGAGGAAGAACCTCATGTATGGAAGGTAATCTCTTTCTAGATCATTTTTAAAATCTCACAATTCTCAAAAGCTTTCAAAAGTCTTAGATATGGAAGGCTACTTTTCATATTTTCAAAATTTTCTTAGGAAAAAGGTCAATGCTTTACTCGAATTGATGTCTTTCATCTTTATTTTATTTTTCATCCATAACAGTAAGCAAAGAAGAGCAATTATAGAAACCAATGTTACATAGGCTTGCTTTTGGGAATAATAAAATTTCTCACTGGTTAAATGTGAGAGTTTCAAAATCGATATCAATAAAGAAGTAAAAGATTAAAGGACTGAAAAGAAATTAAAAAGTGAATTTTCAAGGTTGTTAGGGGTGTTTTGGTATTGTTATACTCTAAAAGGTAAAATGGTATTTTTTGGTTTTCCATGAACATTCTCGATAACAATTAGTATCTTGGAGGTTATTAGTATCTTGGAGGTTATTCTTTGATTTCATAATACTCCAAAGACAATATGTGATTTTGGAACACTCTGAGGAGAAATTTGGTAACTGTGGATAACTTAAAAGAAGAAATTAGGAAATTTTGAAAATTTTAAGGGTAGATAGAGTGTTTCGATTTAAAATTGGGTTTTTTTTTTTCAATTTGTGGTTAAAGTGATAATTTAGGTGAAAGCATCATGAATATTTCACAAAATGGATAAAAATAAAAAAAAAAGGCTAGTTACATCAATAAGAATTATAATTTGCTTAGGATCTCAAATTTTAGATCTGTAAAAAACAAATTACAACTATTTGAGACTTATGTTTTTGTTTGATTCTCAATTTGAGACTTTCGCTTATAATTTTTGTTAATAGTAATGATTTTGCATACATACATGATGTCCATTGTGATTTTTACTAATGTAATTACTCCAAAGTCATTTCAACACTATTAAAATAAACAAAATTTTTTGGTTTTTTTAGATATTTATATTTAACATATTCTCACTAAGTTTTACGTAAAGAAAGAATATTTTGTTTATTTTGATAATGTTTAAAGGAGATCCGGGTAATTATACAAGTAAAAGTCATATGCATACCATGTGTGTGTGCAAAATCGTAATGTTAACAAAAATTATAAGTAAAAGTTTCATATAGTACATTTAACAAAAACACAAGTCTTAAATAAAATAATTTTTTTTTTTTTACAGATCCCAATTTGAGACTATGAGAAAAATACAGATCTTTTTCATGCAATTAACCAAAACAAATTATTAATCATAAAATAAGAGAAAAATAATAAGTAAAAAGAAAAAAAAAATAATATTAAAAGAAACACTCTTTCTTAGCTTTCATTAAAGCTTAGGGCTATTGATATGAAGGCATCCCAAATTACTGATTTTTCATTTGGAAAGGGCTCTATTTATTCTTGTTCTTTCTTGCTTTACTTTGGTCTTAGTTCTCTTTTTATTGTTCTATCAGTGTTTAGATAAAGAGAAAGGTTTTTTGAAGTGAGCAAAGGGTGAAAGGGAAAAAATTGTGACATTGGTGATCTCTTAAAGATGGGCATGTGCATCTTTAGTTGTACTTTTCATTTTGATTGTCGATCCCATGGCCACTATATGTAACAATGATATTTTTGGTTTTAGAAATGCAAAAGTACAGCAATTGTCAAGCTTAAAATACTTAATAATGGTAAAAAAGTTAGAGGAGATTATGTTGAACCAGCATGCTATGGCCAACCAAGACAAAGTTGTTGATGAGGTTGTTGCTATGGTTAAAATGAGCATAAGCAATTGCACTAAAAGCAAGAAGCTAGGTTATTTCTCCTATGGAACTGGGAACCCAATTGATGACTATTGGCATTATGACTTCAAATAGTACATGAATCATAAGCGTCTTGCTGATTGTTGAATTAGTTTTGGCCAAAATGTCGTGGGTGGTCGTGATAGGTGCTTTTAATTTGTCACTGACCCGAGTGATAATGACCTTGTTAACCTTAAGCTTGTACTCTACACCATGTTGTTATCCATGATCAGCCTATCAAGATTATCTTCAAAAAGCATATGGTGATACCACTGAAACCAGAGTTTGTCATAAGTAACTTCAAAACCATTGATGGGCTTGACGTTAATGTCCACATTATTAATAGAAGGTGTATCATGATTCAATATGTTATAAATGTGATCATTCATGGTCTTCACATTCATGATTACAAGTATACCGATAATACCATGGTAAGGAGCTTACCAATTTATTTTAAGTAGAGGAATGGCTAATGGTGATGCCATCTCAATTTTTAAGTCAAGCTATATTTGGGATGATCACAATTCACTCTCTAGTTATGCTAATGGCCTTATTGATGTTGTCATGAGTTTTACTATCATTACCATTTTGATCAACCACTTTGGGCAACACAATAAGGTTATGATGTTGGATCATAGTGATTCTTACACCATGGATAACTAGATACAAGTGACCATTTCTATAACCATTTTGGAGTGGGGCTTATTCACATAATGCCTATATACCCTTGGGTATTTTCATGTGATGAATAATGATCATATTCAATAGGAAATGCATGCTCGGAAAAACAAATAGACTATTTCAACCAACCCCTTCACCAAAGAGGTTACCAACATGGTGGACATAATTCAAAAAAATTAGAGGTCAAATAGTACTTAATTTACTCCATCTAGTGCAGGAGCCTCAACTAGCCATGCTAAGGCCTCAAGGTTAGGAACCAAGTCCTCTTCCATGGTTGAAGCCGTGACTAATGATGCTAATACTTTTCCTTGGTGCAGGGATAGGCAATGCTAGTGATTTCTCACTTCATTAAAATGGTCAAAATTAAATGCCACCGAAGTTTTTATTTGATATTACTTCTTGTTATTTACATCTATAAAATATCCATTATCAAGTTGTTATTTCTCTACTATCTACCATTAGCTTCCCACTTTTTGATTAGTACTTGTCTAACTCATTTCTCTACTATTTACCAATCATTGTCAAGTTGGGCCTTTAATGGCCAGATTCTAACTTGGTTTAGTGATGAAAGCTTGCAAGAATGAGAGAGAGGTGAACATTAGTGTGCCCAAGGGTCAAAAAGAAAGATGAGAGAAATTGAGAAAGTAAAAAGAGATAAAATCTAGATCATAGCAATATGCATATAATCGAGACTTATATATGAATGAACTTAGGCAGGAAAAGGGGATTTTTTACTAGTTAATGTATGTGCTCAATTAGTTCATTAAAAGATGCAAAAGGTAGTTAAGGTCTATTATACTAGAAGAGTTTTTTATGTTCAAAGGTTGAAGACAAGGATGGCTATGTCTTTTCTTTCTAAGATGAAGCTTCCTTGGGATGCTAGGCCAAGGCATATAATTTGGAGCTAATCTATAAGCATTTGATTTAACTAAATAAGTTGCTACTTGGGTTTCTAATTGGGCTTAATTTAGGTATTTTGTTGCCTAAGCTTAAATAGCCTATCTACCATATCATAAGCCTTATTTAACTGTTAGATTTAGAGAAATTTAAATCTAAATGGTGAAATTTTTTCAAATGAAAGAGGACAAGGAAAAATAACCAAGTACTAGTGCTTGTTGTTTCTGTTAATTTCAGGGAGGCTCTTATTAAGTTGTCGATGTGCTTTTAGTGCATAAGGAAGTTTTTGAAAGATGCCTTTTGAAAGAAAGCTTATGTAGGTTATTAGCTGTTATGCTTCTACCTTATTTATGCACTTTTGACTTGGTGTAGCTCCTTTACCATTTGATTTTGTCTTTTGTAATTGGAAATAGTCTAGCTTTAAGTAGTAATATGATGCTAGGATCTGTTTTAAGTTTTACAAGTACTTGTTTACATAGATGAGCTATTAATTCCATAGAAACCTATTTATATTTAAGGGTCATAGGTCTTTCTAAGTATCTACTTAAGAGTTTCCTACAGTGCTATCCTTAGGTCCTTGATAATGTTATGGTCCTGTTTAGGGACATATTTACTGTTAACTCACATATAAGTAATAATAGGTATAATATTACCTTGTGTGCTATTGTAATGGCGTTTGAAGCATATGTGTTATAATAGTAACTATTTTTCATATAGTTGTTGTTGTGGTTGTGCAACTAAAGCTATTTTTTGTGTAGTTGGAGCTATTTTCGTATAGCCAAAGTTTTTTTCTTTTGTGCATGTAGAATTGTCTTTACTTGATGCAGTGCGATTTCTCTTTCGAGAAGAGCCTCTTTCCTTGAAGTGTGTATCTCTTTTGAGAGTTTTAATATCTTTTTTTATTGTCCAAGTCGCATAGGTACTTATTTTTATTGATTTCGTTTAAGTCCTAGAGTACCTTTGACCATTAGATCTTCATGATTTTGGGCCTTGGTGTGCCTTTTATTAACTGGTGCAGTGGTGAGCTTATAGAGCTAGTCTTGTGAGCTACTTTTATGAAAGAGGTTCCTCCTAATAAGAACGTGCTAGAGTGTTAGCTTTCATGGGCAGATTGATATTATGCTACATTTTGTACAAAACATGCTACTGCTGATGCTGGTGAGAAGAGTGTTGGAATAATTACTCTAATTACTGCTTAGATTAAGGGTTTTAGTCCTTTTAAGCCTTTCAGAGGTGTTTAGGTAGCTATTCCTATAATTTGAGATCTAATGATTGCTTATGCCATCCTCAAGCTAGCATTGGAAACGTTGTTGTTTCTGTTAGAGTAAGCGATGAGATGTCCATTGCTACTTTAGGGTCTTATTAAGGCCCCCCATCTTGATGTTTATTACATATATTTCATGTGTGCCTCTAGGCATGTAAGCTTGTTAATGAAGACTTTCTTTCTTTTCATGTTCCTTTTGGGGGTCAGATCAATTTTACCCCTCAAAGTTTTATTGACAATGCCCCTGCTGAATGCTTGATGATGATATCTCTTTTTTATCTCTTTTTACGGAGTTTTATTCATCGTACACCTTGTGGTCTTATTAACAATGCCTCTAGGCATGTGTGCTTTCGGTGATGAATTACTCTTCATGTTTTCCTTCTTATGTTAATGTAGTTCATGGTACCTACCTTAACAGAAAAGTGCCAAGATAAGCTTGACAAATTTTTGTCTAATAAAAGCCTTAGGTTTGGCTTAGGTAAGCTTTTAGCAATGTTTAATAATAATGTGGAAATTCTTGGCAATATGGTAAGGGTATTTTTCAAACAACATATTCAATAAATTCCAGAGATGTAATGTATATACCATGAATCAGCTTGACAAATTATAACAATGAACTCCAACTTAAATTAGCAAAATAAAAAAATTCTTTAATTAATTCAACTAATATAAACATCTACTAATGTAATATTTACTTCCTTAAACCTTTTAGCTAACTAAAATACACCATAAACATCAAACTTATATAGATCATGTACAATTTGCAACCAAAATTCATATACTAAATTCATATTTCGAGTACATCAATCCAATTATGCTTAATAGTAGTTAGTAAATCACTTCCAATGTTTGGTCCTCTTAATGGCAATTAATTGTCACTTCATATGATTTTGATCAATTTAAGGTTTGCTTGTAGGGGCTATAATGTTATTGGTTATTGCTACTGATGTGTTTGCTATTGTCCTTAGTGCATGCGTAAGGAGCTACTATTAATTGTTGGTGTGCTAGGTGGTCCTACCAAATTACTGGAGATTACAATAACTCTATTAGAGGTTTTTCCCTCTCTTGTCATTGCTATTGGTGGTGTTAATGCTCTAATAATTGGAAATATAGTTTTTGTTATGCCTGTAGGTTTGTGGAGATGACGTAAATGCTTTTATTATTGGGGTTGTTCCATCTATAAGGTGGCTTATGCTGATGTTAAGGTGGTTCATATTAATTCTAGGTTGCACTTACGTTGTGATGTCTTATTGTATGATATAGGTAAAGGCTTTGTATTGGCAAATGCTGTTCTAAATGCGACTGGCTTTGGTGGCAATATGTAAGAGGTAAGCTCTTTTGGTGGTTGTGATCCAGTTGATGTGATTGGCATTAGGGCTATCTCATATGCCAAAAATTGATGGTCCATATATCGATGACAATGTGTAAGATGTTGATGCTCAAGCTCATTAAAAAAATATCAAAATTGTTTAACGAAAATTCTAATGGAAATCTTTTTTTTTTTTAAAGAAAAAAGTGTTGAAAATCAAAATTTTCAAAAAAAAAAAAGGATTTCATTTAAAAATATCAATGAAATTCCATACATTTTTTTATTGAATATTACAAAAAATATATTACATTTTTTTGAAATAACATTTATAATGTTAATATTTCCATGGTCAAAATTTTATTGAAATCCTTCAAAATTCCAATGAAATCTTTATTATGAGAACTAATATTTATAATATTAATTAAATATGAAAAATTAAAATATATATTTTAATAAATATTTTAATGATGATTATTCCATTGAAATTTTGTAATAAAAAATTATTTTTTACTGAATTTAAAGATTCCAATAAAAATGTTTCATTGAAATTCTTAATTAAATTTAGAAATTTCATGAAAACTGTTGTGAATTTTAATTAAAAATTGAACTGAAAAAACATTGTTGAAATTTTAAATTAAAACAAAAAATTATTTATTTATTTAATAATTTTATTATGAATATATATTTTTAACTATTTATAAATAATCTTCAAATAATAATTTAATTCCTAATTTACTTCTAATTAATTAAATAAAGATTTAAAAATTATAATTATTAAGTAAGCAAAAAACACAAAGAACAAATTCGACAAACAATACAAATTATTGTATATTAGTGCTTGAAATGTTCATTTACATATCCAATATAAGATGCACTATTTGAGGGAAACATAGGTCAACATTTTTTTTTCTTCTTACCTTTTTTTGACTTCCTTTAGCTCCCTATAGAAGAAGAACAGGTCCACTTAAAGATTGAAGATGGAAGAGAAAACAAGGATTAATTTGAAAGAAGTAGTAACCATGGCAACTAGCAAATGATACTACCATAAGTACTTTTTTCAAAAAGTTAAAGTTAAATATTCCTCAAGGCTTTTTGTTCTCCATAGGCAACCAAGTTTATCTTAAATAATCACCAACAAGAGTTGACTTACTTACTCTTACATCCAATTTGTGCCTAATAATGTGCTTCCCTTTGTTATTGGCGTGAATTCCAATATCGACATAACATATTAGGGAATCAATGTTAGTTGGAATATTTCCTAGTGTTGCTTCCTTAATAGGCTATAAGCAGTTCAAATTAAAGGGTAAAGTATATCACAATGGATTGGACCACTAAAAGACTATAACACATAAGAGGAAATACTTTAATCTAAAACTAAAAATAAAATAAAATTTACCTGATGATCAATCCTTGACTCAGAGAGGATAAGGGGACGAGGCTTATTAATTAATGTCTGCATCTAATTTGTGAAAATACTAGGTGTGTGCCTTCTAGCAATTTCATGAGAACCAATGAACTGCATAAATTTCAACACAACTCTCTCACCATAAGGCCTTATGGACTGGATAGTAATGTCCCAGGGATTACAACAATAACCGTTGTAGATTCTTAGGATGAGGAATGAAAGCAAGAGATTTCAGTGTTTGTGACTAGGCAACATGACATTAAAAACAATCCGTAACCATCTACATTTAATTATTTATTCATTTTCATAATAGTATTTTAATTTAGTTGAATGATTGCAATTATTATTATACATACCATTAAAAATTGAAAAATAATATAAAAATAAAGTAAAAGTAAATAATTCAATATGTCATGCGTATTTAGTTGAAAAAATATTGTTATTTTACTTGCACTATTTGAAATCACATGTCAATGCACGACATCAAAAAATACCATGGAGTGATGCTAGTGATTATAATTGAAAGAGTATGAAAGGAATCTCTTTGTATTTAAACATTTCGGTTGGGCATTTGGAAGGGAAAAATTAATATATTTAGCTTAGGATAAATATTAAGCGGCTCAAAGATGCATTTTATTAAACTTTCAATCCATACCCATGAAAAACAATCCATAACTATCTACACTTAATTGTTTATTCATTTGTATAATAATATTTTAATTTAATTGAATGATTGCAATTATTATTGTATGTATCATTAAAAATCAAAAAATAATGTAAAAACAAATTAAGTAAAAGTAAATGATTTAATATGTCATGCATGTTTTAATTGCATTATTTCAAACCACATGTCAATGCATAACATTAAAGAAATACTACGAAGTGATGAAAGTGACTATAATTGAAAAAGTATGAAGGGAATCTCTCCATACTTAAATATTTTAGTCGCGTATTTGGAAGGAAAAAAATCAAGATATTTAGCTCTGGATGAATATTAAGTAGCTCAAGATACATTTATTAAACTTCCTAAAAATGGAACTATTCTTAGAGTATGTATTTTACGACTCAATTATAATTATCTATTTACCTATCCACACATAAAGACCACTTATAGTAATGATCATTTTTGTTAAACTAATAGTTTAGAGGATTTATTTTTCTTAATTATGTGAACATTATTTTTTTTATAACCAATCATGAGGTTGACACTTACTTAGAGCTTCAATTTGCAAGTTAGTTCAACCAATACATAAATACTTATACCTTAAACTCTTATTAATTAAATATATTTCGATAAATATAGTTATATGACTCCCTTTCTATATTTACAGGCACATAACCCACAAAAATTCATTGCTACTAACTTTATTAAGGACATTGCAAAAAGATTGTTAAGGTCTTGAAGTCATATCTTGTATAATACGTCAACAAGTGCAAATTTCATATTGAAAGCCAATTCAGACAAAGCTACAATGAATAATTAAGTCCGCATTAAAGGATCTAATTATAATGAAGATGAAATTGACTACTATGGTATATTTGTGAAGGTGTTGGAATTGAAATACCTAGCATTACCAATCAAGCGAGCCATGGTGCTCAATCATGAATGGTTTAATCTAATACCAAATGTGGGTACCAATTTACATAAATTATATAATCTAGTGGATGTTAACCATACTAGGAGATTAAATAAGTATGAACCATTTATTCTAACTTTACAAATATCAAACATGACTAGTGGTTGTTTGCCAAATAAACGTCAAGTTTGTCATCGAACTACTAGAATCTAGTTTTTTATTTAGATTAATTCAAGTATTGCACTTTTTCTAGATGATGAGATAAATATCTATTGGATTGAGATTAACGCAGAAAAAGATCATGTCTTTTTAAATGATTTAAATAATACAACAACAAAGATTGATGATAATAAGGGAACATACCAGATAAGCCAAATTTTCACTACAAGAAAACTTGTTTTTTATGACAAACATATATGACTGCCATAAAATTATGACAGTCACTAAAAACCATCATAAAAACGGTTATAACATGATGGTTTCAAAGACATCATAAAAAACTACTATTTTTGTGAAAAAAAAGTTATGTTAAAGGAAAGAATCAAACCCATTCTTTCTTAGGGAAACACATAATATGCTAACCATTCGATTAAATAAGGAACGTGCTTTCTATTTTGCTTTTGATTATTCATAGAACTTTTAGATTAGATATTTTGAAAATAAAATGCAAAAGGCTTGGTTTGAACCCAAGTCCTTTTACTTTGAAGTCACATTACTAACCATTTCACCAAGAAAAATTTGTTGCATAAAGGTTTTGTTATTTATATAAAATGTTTAGTTAAATTATTATAAATAAAACACAAGAGGGCCGACTCAAACCTAGACCCTCTTGATTAATCTAATAATACATAAACCACTCGATCAATGAACATCTGAGCAATAGTTTTGCCTTAGAAAAAATTATTAAGAGTGAGCATAGTCTGCTATTATACTTACTCATCTCCAGTGCTTATTCACTCTCTTGAATCTTTTACATAGTTTTCTTCATTCTTTGACAAATATCGCTGCGAAAAGCAGAAATTTTTCTCCTTCAATGTCACATAATCGATGGAAACTTTCAGGGCTTTGAAAAATTTTATGAAAAATGGATTGTGCATTGTCGAACTGTTGCATTGAAGTAAGGAAAGTGGTAATTTTGTCTATCTTTAAACCTTAGTCTCACACCATGATTCTTGTTTTACCACTTTTACAATTCTAACAAATTTTGTCAAAAGATTAGGTTACGATTGATTTGTTAGCAAGATAAACATATTCTGATATGTAATAAAACTTGGCTTGCGATTGATTAAAGTATCCATCGCAAAATTGATTTTTAATATTACTTTTTTCTTCCATTCCTCTTTTTTGTTGGTAATTGACACTAATTTGATGATTGATTGACTTCCTTGCTGCTTCGTTACTGGTTCTTAAGCTTGCTTTAGTTTAGGCTTGTCTTATTTTCAATACTTTAGAACCTTGCCCTTGGCATGGTCTCCATTCTCCCTAGCTATGTCCTTTAATCTAGCAAGCCAGCTGCCTACCAATATACTGTCTTTTTGGGTTGAAGAATATATATCAAATTTTCCTTGAAATTCTGCTAAATAGCTAAGTAGGACATGTGATTCACTAACACTTTTATTTTGTTTGAAAGGCCCAAGAATTATTCTTATATGTTCATCAAATTATGCAAATAGGGAATTCTCCAAAAGGTTTGATGGTAGAAATCAACCTTGAGGAAATGAGGTCACAATATATGTAATTTACTAACACAAGGGATTATAATTTTCCATCATTTGTAGAAAAATTAAAACAAGTGACAATTGAAATTCCAAATTTCATGGTGAAATAAAAATTTAATCTGCCAGAGCAAGTTCTTATGAAAAATAACATTGCATGAAATGTAAAAAAAGGCTGGATTATTTTTGGTAATTACTTTTGACCTTATGAGTTGAGAACACTTTCATTACTTGGGACCATGGCATCTATATGCCTATATGCCTAGTTGGAAAACAGTAGTTTTGATTAGATCTATAGAGAAATTTACCCTTGATTGAACATTTTGATTAATTTTGTCTCATTCTTTTCTTAAGAGAAGGAAAAATATGCAACAATCCAAAGTAAGAATTTTCTACATTAATCGCTTTTCCAAGACATATCTCATTTGGCTATTTATCATCTTTTGTTTTCCTTGTTATGAATAGATTTCATTGGAAATTAGTGGTTATTGATATGGTATCATGGATAGTATATCATTTGGATTTTTTGGGTCATGAAGTAGGACCACATCTTAAAAAAAATTGTAACCATGTAAGTATAAATCTTACTTTATGCCTTTTGTTCATTGGTTTCATTATTAATTCTAAATACTACATGTTTTCAAATGTTTATTGATTATTGATATAAGGATTTTCAAATGTCGTGTGAGATCAAATATTACATGGCAACAAATTCAACTGAGTTCATTTTGTTTTTGCATTATTAACACTACTACAAATAAAAGCTTTAATGATAGTTAAAAATGGTTTTTAATGATAGTTGTAAAACTGTCATCTTTGTTCATGTCATTAAAGGGAAGAAGTTTTAATGACAGTTATTGAACTGTCATTGAAAGCATTACCTTTTAATGACAGTTCTATTGAAACTTTCGTTAAAGGAGTGACTTTTTAATGATAGTCCAAATGGAACGTCGTTAAAAGGGGACCCTTTTAATGACAGTTCTAATAAAACTGTCGTTAAAGGGGGCCCTTTTAATGAAAATTACTATAAAACTGTCATTAAAAAGTCATTAAAAGTGTCTTTTATATTTATTTCAAAATAAATAAAAAATTTATATATTCAAATTATCCAAAACCTGCTTTCACATCATCCATATACATCAATACAATTCTTCACAATATGTAACCAAAATTTTTATGTTGTACACTTCAATACCATTCTAACAGATCGTCATTACTTCTTTCATATTTGAAAACACTCAAAATAATCTAATCCAAAAAAGTAATAAGAGATAAACAAAACAAAAGATCACTAAAGTTTGATGTTATAATTGAACTCTATATGTATAATACATGAGTTAAAATATTACACAATCCTAAAAATTCAACTATATAAATTCAATAATGGTCATGTGTACAAAAATCTTCAAAGTTCAACTTTCTAATATGGCATTCCAAAGAAATTGTCCAACCTCCTTTTTAACTTCATCAATATCCGATTGGATGTAAGTATCTATGTCCACTAACTATATTTCAAAAAAAAAAAAAGTTAGTCCAATTAAAATTTTTAATAAGCACATCAATTAATTACTTAAGTATTTACATAAGCAAATGCTTAAAAACTTACCATTTTTACATATGGAAAATTTCTATCACGTCTATCAATGATGTCCCTTAAAAATGTTATAATATAATATCCACACTCAGTATTTGGAGACTGATGTGGACACTGCATTAAAAATTTATAATTGTTATATTTTGTAAAATAAATAAAACTAACATCACATATAGGTTTAAATATACATACCTTAGTAGGAATACTCCTAGGAATGGGCTTATTGCTTGATTCTTTTAAAACTTGAAACTATTTAAAAGAACTATCAATAGAAAATAATCAATATTCTTAAGAGTAAGAAAAAATACATACTAACATAAATGAAAATATTTTTACTTACGTGGACATAAGTTGATCTAGTTCTTGTTCAGAACCATGGTTCAAAGGATCAAAAATACTATACACAAAATTACGAGGCTCAACAACCACCTACAACCAGTGCTGCTTATATTATGAAAAATAAATGTAAAAAATATTTTGAACAAAACAACTAATAATTTTAAGTAGTATTATAACTTACCTCAAGTTATAAGGAAATATCACTACTCCTTCATCACATGGATCTATCATTCTATTGGCTAGGTGACGAGCTTGAGTGTCTATACTTGTAGACATTCCATATGACAATGTTGATGGATCAGCAAATACAAAATACTTTCTCAAGCCAAGTGCAGCTAAATCTGTATAAAGTTTACTGAAATAATAAAGAGTAAGAAAAATGTAAATAATAACCAAATAAAAATTCAAAAGACATACATACACAATGTAAGCCTGAATAATGGTGACACTTAGCTCTTCCATGTGACAAAATTGCATGATATCTTCTCGAGCCATAAATACATGTCCATCAGAAGCAAAGACTTCAGTAAAAGGTATGTGTATTGCTTCATCAGGTGCCATCACCTTATTCACATAATTATACATCTTCTATAATCCTTGTGGTAGCCCAACGGAAGATACTTGTTGTGATGATTGTGGTTTTGTCAATGTTGGTGCTTTCTTAACTGGTAACTTACCTTGTTGTTTTATAGTCGATAGCTGAAAAAATTTTGCAAACTTAGTTGACATTAATAGGTTGACTTTATAAAATATATTACCAAAAACATTACCTCATGTGTACCAATAATGACCCAATCTCGAGGCCAAGCAATAACTGAACCAAGTGCAGAAAAAACATTTGTCAATCCACTGTCTGGGTTAAGACGAGGCAATTGTGCATCACCATGAATAGCTACGTCCACTATCACCCGAACATCACCAAAAAATAATGGATGCCCATGGATGATTTGATTAGGAATATGATCCATGAAGATAACCCTACTTGCCACTATGTAGCCTGATGACTGGATGAACATATGGCATGGCTCACACTATAATGATCCAAAAAAAATAGAAGTTACATTCGTAATATTATTAATATCACATTTACTATGAATAACATGTAACATACTTTGTTGTCGTGTGGTGCTAGCATAGGTGCAGGTGCTGGTGGTATGACTGGCATAGGTGATTGAAGTATTATATATTCTTCTTCCTCAAATAATCCAGTTATATTGTTGCTAGCTTTACTTGAACGAAATTGCATTGTAGATTTTTCTTGCTAGACATCATCATTTTTGTTCGCAATAATGTTTGTCAAAACTTCTTTATGCTCTATGAACCACCTTATCATCTCTGCCAATTGCTGTTGATCTAATTGCATACCTTAAGGGACATTTAACTTTTTGGGCTTCCTAAAATAAGATGTGATAGTTACCCCAGATCATTCACCTCTAATTCGTTTGGGGTGCTCAAGTATACCAAGAGCTTTCGTGTGGATCGAAGTTTGTAAATTTACCCTGTGTGCTCTGTGTCATCAACTCATCCTAGAATGTTATAATAAAATTAATCAATAAACATGAAATTTATTACTATAAATGCTAGAAAAAATTTGAACTACACTAACAATTCTTTCCCCACACAGTCGGCTCGCATCATTCACATATTATCCTTTTTTATTCTGTCGTGAAGCCTTCCACAATAAGGCACAATCAATTTAAGTATCGCTACCCAATGCTTGTTTCTTTTTTCAACATAAAGAGTGAACATGTTAGATTTTAAAACGTACTACCAAATAAATATATTATCAATTATAAACATAATAAATGAAAAAAAAACTTACAACTTCACTCTCTAGCCCTGCAAATCCCTTTCTATATAGACGATGATCGTACACATTCTTCTTTCTTTTTCTCTTTTGCTATTTGTCTCTTTTGCTGTAAGATCAATACACATCAACATTTGGAGAAAATTATATAAACAAAAACTTTACTAACTATAAATATATACTTGAAACTCTTCTGTTATATGAGAGTTCACAAATTCCTGCCACACCCTAACATCTATAACACTGCTATATTCTTCAGGTGGAAATGATAGAAATTCCAAGCCATCAATGTGAGGGAATATGTGCTTTAATGTAAGATTGGTCTTGAAGTTCCTCCATTTGTTTGTAGTAGACTGAAGTACGTACCTTTTCATGCTCGCATCAATATCATACATCTCCTACAACATATTATAAAAAAGTGGCTTGGTGCAAATCAAATTAATTAGCAATAAACTAATTGAAAAGCAATACCACATTGTGTTTCATTTAACTTATCAATATTGTCTCACAAATCTTATTTTTCATTTCAATGCTTACTGAGTGCCAATTCACGATATTTATAGGCATCGTATTACGTACCACCACCCCAATGTAGCTATTGAACTGGATTGCATTCCTCCCAATTGGTTGACCTTTATCATTTACCTCGATCGTGAGCTTAACTCCGGAAGCACAACTCTTAATTATCTTAGGCATACTAGTGATACCTCGTTTTTTGGGCCCTTGAGAGCCTTCACTTGAGTGTTCAGAAGGATCCATCAAATATATAAACAATAACAAAATATGGTTAGCATCATATATGCAAAACATGATAAAATTAAAAAAATAAATTAAAGTTATAAAAAAACACAATAACTTTGACACATGAGGCAATTGATTACTACCTTAAAAAATACTCAAACCCACAATCCTTCATCATTGTCTCGAGCATATGCAAGATGATACTCATCCATTTGGTCAAATAAATTAGCAGGTGGTAAATTATTACAAAAAGACGTGCTCCATACTAATATCGCACAAATCATCATCTTCATCATAGTCTTGTGGAGGTGTTGACAGTACTATAGACCATTTGGCATCAATTGGATCTTCAATGTAAAATACTTGTCTTGCTTATGAAGCCAATATAAACTGATCATTCCTATGTCCAATTCGATTGAGATCAACTAGCACAACTCCTAGATCATCAACTTTAACACCGCTGCTATTCTCAATCCAATCACATTTGAAAACTGGAACTTTGAACATTGTATAATCTAGTTTTCATATTTCTTGTATAACTCCATAGAATGATAAATCACCATATATTGGATTTTTATCCTTAGCACTAGAGATTTGCATGGTGTTGGCAACTACAGTGACACCACTATTTTGATGGATCCTTGAGTTATCTAGTTGCTTTGTGTAAAAGCGACAACCATTGATGATATATCTAGGATACTTGATTATTGTGGATCGAGGACCATGGGCAAGCCATCATAGTGTTGATGAGACATTATGATTAGATAATAAAAGTTCATTCTCCATCTGTATCATAACATATATTAGATGAACCATATTAAAAATAAATTTAATGTCTAAACAACAATAAGTATTCTCACCCGTGTGCATAACCAATTACTTAAGATTCGATTTTGTTCATCATGTAACCATTTGAGTTGTTTTGACGTGATAGAATTGTCGATCCTTAACTGATTTAAATGCTCATTGCATGTTAAGAATAAATCACCAAACAATAATTCAAATATTATTTCATATAATAATAAACTATGAGTCATAAAATTTAATTACCTTATATATGGTTGAACTTCACTCGTATTCATCAAAACATACAAGTGCGCTTGATGAAGGAGGACATTATCAACTTTCTCAACAGTTCCACTAGTTAGATCTTTTCCATTCCGAGTTGAATGACCAAATACATTCTTTCGTGGGGGAATTCCAATAATATCCATACCAGATAAATAGTCAACGCAGAATTCTAATGCCTCTTTTGCAATGTACGACTCAGCAATATTACCCTTAAGTCTATTACGATTTCAAACATAACCCTTTAACACTTTCATGTATCTTTCAAATGGGTACATCCATCATAAATACACAGAACCACATAATTTTACTTCTCTAATAAGATGAATAGTAAGGTGGACCATAATATCAAAAAAGTTAGGAGGAAAGTACTTCTCAAGCAAACAAAGTGTTGTGACAAGTTCGTTTTGAATTCCATCTAACTTTGACACATCCACCACCTTTTAGCATAACAAATTGAAGAACATGCAAAGTCTAATGAGAGCATATCTAACATGTTTGGGTAGCACACCTCGTAAAGCAATAGGTAAAAGTTGTTGCATTAGGATGTGACAATCATGTGACTTCAACCCATATAGTTTCAAGTTGTCCATGGATACTAGATTTCTGATGTTCGAAGAATACCCATCTGGGACCTTAATCTCACTGAAAACTTTACAAAATATTTTTTTTCTTCCTTAGATAAAGTGTAGCATGCACATGGTAGAAATGTACGATTACCGCGAACTTGTGGTTCCAACTCAGGCCTTAACCCCATGTCTTTCAAATCCATTCTTGAAGCTAATCCATCTTTAGATTTTTTAGGAATATCAAGCAATGTCCCAAGAAGACTATCACAAATATTCTTTTCAATGTGCATGACATCTAGAATATGTCTGATATGCAAGGACTTCCAATATGGTAAGTCAAAGAAAATCGACCTCTTTTTCCAGCACTGTGTAACAACATCTTCTTTACCCATTGTACTTCATTTCTTCTACTTTCCCCATGAATTTACTAGATATTGAACTTCATGAAAGACTTCTTCACTGCTTAATGGTTGGGGAGCAATTCTGAATTCTTGTTCACCATTGAAGGCCTTTTTCTGTCTGCGATAAGGATGATGCCGTGGTAAGAATCTCTTGTTTCCAAGATATGACATCTTTTTACTATATTTTAAGTGACTAGCTTGGGTGTTCTTAGCACAGATAGGACAAGCATAATACCATTTAACAGTGCAACCAGATAAATTAGCATATGCAGGAAAATCATTGATTGTCCATAACAAAACAGCTTTCAAGTTGAACGGCTCATTACGGTACGCATCATGTACTTTTACACCTGTGTCCCATAACGTTTTTAAGTCTTCTATAAGTGGAGCCAAGTAGACATCGATATCATTACCAGATAGTTTAGGACCTGATATTAGAACATCAACATCATGAAATTTCTCTTCATTGTTAACCATGGCAGTAAATTATAGTTCACCATAATCACCGGCCAACAACTATATTGACTACTTAATGTATTATGCGGATTAATCCCATCTGCTGATATAGCAAGCCTTAAGTTTCTTGTCTCTGAAGCAAACTCTGGCCACATGTAGTCAACCAATTTCCATGATGGTGTATTTGATGGATGCCTCAACTGACCATCAATTTCACTTTTATTTGAATGCCATGTAAGGTGTTTTGATATTTCAGAACTTTTGAACATTCTTCTAAATCTTGGTATTGGTGGAAAATACCACAACACCTTAGTAGGCACACCAGTCTTTATTTTATTACTGTTTTTCATTACTTTCCATCTTGAAAGTCCACAAGTTGGACATTGAATGTCATCCTGAAACTCCTTCTGATATAATATGCAATCATTTGGATAGGCATGAATCTTTTGATACTCCATGCCTAATGCATTCAATGTTTTCTTGGCATCATACGTGGATGTAAGCATTTCATTATTATCAGGCAATATTTTGGCAATCAAATTTAAAAGATCACTAAAACTTTGTTCGGACCAACCATATTTTACCTTCAAATTGTACAATTTAATTAGAGCAGATAATTTAGTAAACTTCATTGATCGAGAATACAAAGGTTTCAGCATCACAAAGTAATCTTTCAAAGTGGTTAGGATTACTATCATACTCTGCAAATGCCTCTTGTACCATTTCTACAGTGTTATCAACTTCTTCGATGTGTTCTACCTCCCTAATAACTTTAGCATTCTTACTAGTAGAAGATCCAACAATACTAGTTTATCCGTGCCATATCCAGTTTTGATAGCTGCTATCAACTCCATATACATGTAAATGATTCCGTATCTCATATGGGGTATAACGCTTCATGTTGTCACATTTAATACATGGACACTAAACTAATTTAGGGTTATCACTATTTTGAACAGCATAATTTAAAAAGTTATTCACCCCTACATCATATGCCTCTGATCTTTTATCAGTAAACATCCAAGTTTCATCCATTCTGAAATTTAATAGACATTTAATTATTTACTTTTCAAGCATCCAATATACTAAGTGAAATTTAAATAAATGATTAATAACTATTTAATTAATTAATACAAAAAGTTAATGAAAGCATCTAATTAACTAACTATTAAATTAATTCAAATTTAAATAACAGTTATTATTTACTTTACAAGCATCAAATTTATTAATTAAAATTTAAATACATAATTAAAAATTATTTATTTAATTAAGATATAATCAATATTTAATTAACATCTAATTTACTATATAAGCACTTAATTGATTAAAATTTAAATAACATTTAATGGTTTATATTACAAGCATATAATTAATTAATTATCTATTTAAAATTTAACTAAATATATTAATTTATGTTAACAATAAAATCAATATAATTAAATTTGACAAAATATACCAATTAATCTTACGTAAAAAAATTAATTCAAACATAAATTCATCTACACCTAATATATAATTAATTTATCAAAATATAAATTCATCTAATTAACATTTAGATTAATTTATCAATTAATCTAAAAATCTTAATAACTATGAAATAATAAATATATTAATATATATCCATTCATACCAAATATGTTCATCAAAATATACTAATGAAAAAAAAAATCAAATTTCATCAATTAATAACAATTCACCTAACACACTTAATAAAAAACTTCTCAAAATATAAATTCATCTACCTGTTTCTAGACAGAGAACAAAGAGAGGGTCAAAAAGGCTGGTGGCAGCTACCCTAGTTGCTTCTAGACGGACAGCAGACAGGAGAATGGCTGGAGAAAGGCTGGCTATGCAGCTGCTTTTGGACAGAGGATAAAAAAGAGAGGGTCGGAAAGGCTGCCAGCAGCTACCCCAGTTGCTTCTGGAAGGACAGCAGACAGGAGAATGGTTGGAGAATGGCTGACTGTGCAACTACTTCTAGACAAAGATCAAAAAAGAGAGGGCCGAAAAGGCTTCCAGCAGCTACCCCAGCTGCTTCTAGACGAACAACAGATAGGAGAATGGTCGGAGAAAGGTTGGCTATGCAGCTGCTTCTGGATAGAGACCAAAAAAGATAGGGTTGGAAAGGATGCCAACAGCTACCCTAACTGCTTTTGGACAGACAGCAGACAGGAGAATGGCTGGCTGTGCAGCTGCTTCTAAACAGAGACCAAAAAGGAGAGGGCCAAAAAGGCTGCCAGCAGCTACCCTAACTGCTTCTGGACGAACAGCAGACAGGAGAATGGTCGGAGAATGGATGGCTGGCTGTATAGCTGCTTCTGGACAGTCTATGAAGAGGAGAATTCTGACCTAAAAAGGAAAAATTTCGCGGGATGTTATGGTGGGCTCAAGAGGGCTCTGGAAAACAATTTAGGATCCCAACTTTAAAAAGCAAGGTAGCATATCCTTCAACGTTGGTTATTCCATAACTGGCGTTGAAGGTTCAAATTCTCTGGCCTTCAATGCCAGTTATTCGAGAACTAGCATTGAAGGCCAGAGAATTTAAAATCATCACTTGTCTGATATGCATGTGTAAGAGAATTTCAAATCATCATCACTCCACATTCATGGCCGCTGCTATAGTTTTCACAGAGTTTCAGCAGAACATATTTTCTCTTGTTAGGAAAGTGGCTGGGTAGTAGACAGATATGATGTAACTGGGCAACAAAAGGTGCTAGAACCAGTGAGGACAAGCAGAGTTCTAATGCCAAAAGTGTGATGGAACTGACCAATGGCTCGTCAGGTGCATCTATTGTATTATGGATGATTATTTTCTCGTTCTAAAACATTGAAAATCGAAAATTTCTTATTAATTGTTTCCATACCTTAGATGTATTGCACTCTTTTTGGCTTTTTATCTTGTTAGTCTATGTTGTGATTTTGCTTTGTGTGGATGAAATGGTTGTGTAATAGCTTGAAATATGTGTCTGTGGGTCTTAAGCTTGTTGATCAGTAAGCTGATATTTGTAGCCTTCCATGTGCAGAAGATGGAAAACAGACAACAAATAGTGAGGCTCCTGAAAATAATCCCCAGTACACTACTGTTTATGTTGGCAATCTTGCTCCAGAGGTAGGAAACCATCTTTTGTCTACCAACTTTCTTCCCAAATTTTTGTGTGTGTGCATATGTTAGAGACAGAAAAGAGAGATACGTTTAGGAATCTGTACTTTTCAATATAAAAGTTTGGAAGGATAGGAAAAACTTTTCTAATTATCTAGTGTCACGTTTCTTAGAGATGAACTTACAACTAATTTAACTTGTTACGTTTTTCTACTCTGCAGGTTACCCAGCTTGATCTTCATCGCCACTTCCATGCCCTTAGTGCCGGAGTGATTGAGGAGGTTCAAGTTCAAAAAGACAAAGGTTTTGGTTTTGTGAGATACAGTACTCATGCTGAGGCAGCTCTAGCAATTCAAATGGGAAATTCCCAGTCATTTCTATGTGGTAAACAAATCAAGGTACAGTTTTTGTTGCTTATGCAACTTATATGTGTAAGTACCAAAAAAGTGTCAACTTCTCGATTATAATAAAGTGTGGCAATTTTTTTCATGTTTGTATATATTTACGCATTGATGTGGGGTCTTATAGTGATTGTTATGTTTTCCCATTTGTGATTGTAGTGCTCTTGGGGCAGCAAGCCCACCCCACTTGGAACAAGTTCAAACCCACTTTCTCCCCTTACTGCTACACCGTTAACAGGGATTTCAGCCACTAACCTCTTAGCATACGAAAGACAATTAGCCATGAGTAAGATGGGTGGTGTCCATGCCCTGATGCAAGGATAGTATCCTCTAAAGCAAGCCCCAATAGGAGTGGGTACTGCTGGAGTAAGCCAGGCAATATATGATGGTGGGTTTCAGAATGTTATTGCAGCCTAATAGGTTATGTACTACCAGTGATTATAAGAATTTGGCTTCGATGCCCCACAATGTATAGAAACTAGATAGTACAAAGCAACTACAGATGGAACTGAAGAAAACATAATAGACGATATCCAGTGGACTCACCACTATACCTTAAGAGTTGATAGCCATTCTAGAGCTTTCCTTTGAACCATGTGTACTTGATTTATGTCCCAGTTTCCATATGACTTCTGATTGTTAAGCCTTAAATGAGCTTTGCTACTTGGCAGAAGACAAGGAATCCCAATTTGTCCACCTAAATGATCACTAGAGGATAGGCCAGTGCTTCTTACCCTTGATAGTAGAGACATTAAATTGCCTGATTGAATTGTCACATTTAACTTTAATGTATTGGCTGTAAAATTTTATTTTAGACATTTTTAGGCAAGCAAGATTCTGGTTCGCAATCGAGTTCTCCATGAAGGAAAGGATTATTTGGCCCACTGAATATTTGTGGTGCATTATAGGGGCAGCTATAAGGAGCCGTCCCTGCTGCAAGAAGCAGCAGCAACAGTTGCTGCTGTTGTAACCAGCCATTGCTGCTGCTTCTTATAGCAGCAGCAGTAGTCGTTGCTGCAGCTGTAAGCAACCGTCCCTGCTGCAAGAAGCAGCAGCAAGCACCAGCAACAGTTGCCGCTGTTGTAACCAGCCATTGCTGCTGCTTCTTGCAGTAGCAGCAGTAGTCTTTGCTGCAGCTGTAAGCAGCCGTCGTAGCTGTAAGAAGCAGCAGCAACAGTTGCTGCTACTGTAACCAGCCATTGCTGCTGCTTCTTGCAGCAGCAATAGCAGTCGTTGCTGCAGCTGTAAGCAGCCGTCCTTGCTGCAAGAAGCAGCAACGATTGCTGCTGCTGTAACCAGCCATTGTTGCTGCTTCTTGCAGCAGCAGCAGCAGTTATTGCTACAGCTGTAAGCAACCGTCCCTGCTGCAAGAAGTAGTAAGAAGCAGCAGCAACAGTTGTTGCTACTGTAACCAGCCATTGTTGCTGCTTCTTGCAGCAGCAACAGTAGTCCTTGCTGCAGTTGTAAGCAGCCGTCACTACTGCAAGAAGCAGCAGCAACGACTGCTGCTGATTAGGGCATGCTCAAAGGTGAAAGCCTGTGTGGCTCATCAAAGGTGGCAGCTATTTTGGCCTTTAATGCCAGTTCTTCAAGAGCTGGCGGCAAAGGCTTTATGTTTAATGTCAGTTCCTTGAGAACTAACGTTAAATGCCAAATTGATGGATCTTTTAACGTCAGTTCCTAAAGAATTGATGTTAAATATTTAACTCATAGGTTTTTTTAACACCAGTTCTTCTTTAATTGGCATTAAAAATCTTACTTTTAATGATAGTTTTAGAATAACTGTCATAAAAAATGTTAATAAATCTTTTAATGACAGTTTTTTGAATAACTGTCATTAAATTGATGTCAATTATTATAATTTTTGTAGTAGTGTAATTACATTGAAAATGATATCTATTAATGATTATATTTTTATATATATAGGCACTGATTCAAAGAGGTGATGTAGAATGTGGATATTTTATGCTTCGATTTATGAAGAAAATAATTGAAGATCCAAAGATTCTTTGTGAGAAGGTCATATTGTTTATTTCATTTACATATATAATGTTTCATATTTATAAGTGATATCAAATTGATTATGTTGTCTTCTTTTGTGTTTTAATCTTAAAGTTCAATGGTAAGGATACATATGGTAATGAAGAAATTGATGACGTATGTGGTGAATTGGCTATGCATGTACAATAATTACTATTATAGCTAGGTATGTAATCCTTGTTGGCTCATTAATGGTTGTGTTTTAATTGTGTGTTGTTTGGTGGGTTAAATTCAAGTATGATGGACTAATTTTATTTATTAAGCCCTCTAATTCTATTGATTGAGCCATTATCAATTTTGTTCATTGAGTCCTTTGCCAAGGGAAGATGACAAAATTTTGTAAAGATCATATTCAAGAAGTTGTTAGAGCAAAGAACAAGTATAATTACTCAAGCATGCATGTGAAAAAATAAACATGCTCATGATTAGTTAATTTTCACATTTAGTGTTGCATTAGAAGTTACATTTTTGACATCTTGATATATATATATATATGCAAGGAACTAGAATAGAACACTATAACAATAGTAATTAAATATACTTTATATTTGAGTTGCATGAAGTTACGTTTTTGACATCTGGATGCATTCTCAACCTTTTATTATGTTTGATTTTGAAGCTTTATTACAATTGCTTATTTATTTAATTTGATATATAAATTACTCATATACTTAATAGAGATGATCTAATAATATATCCTTTCTATAACTATTGCAAGAGTGACACATTACTAATTCACTAAGTATTTTTTGATGTAATGGTAAAACAGGGCAGTGTAGATATTATTGTGTTTTGTAAAATGACATAATAATATATCCTTTCTATAACTATCCACGATGACCATCATAAGTTATTTATGATGGTCCATCAAAGACCATCATTAATACTGTAACTTTTTGATGACGGGTTAAAACCGTTAATATTTTATTACGGTTCTTATGATGTCTTTTGGACCATCATAAAGTTTCTATGTTATCACTTACAATAACGGTTTCCTAACCATCATAAAAAGATTTTTATGACGGGTATTGTCTGTCATAAAAGACTTGTTTTCTTGTAGTGTTTGGAAGTAATTCAAAAGAGGATGAGGAAAAGGAAGAGGATGAATTTGGAGATGATGATTAGTTAATTTTCTTTTGCATTAATTGTTTGAATTAATCTCTAGGTACATAATGAATCATTTGATATCTAATGAATGAATTATTGTTTCTATTATTAGATGTGTAGATTTTAAATATCATGTGTTGATGGATTATTATTTTTTAAAATGATGTTAGCATGCATTTTAAGTACTTCTAGATCGATTTTTAAGAAAGATCCTACCAAATTTTTCATAGAAATTTATCTTCCATTCTAAATTAGGCATTAACTTATCAATATAATTAAATGAGAGGACGAGGAAGACGTGGTGACTCGAGAGGAAAAGGTAATGGCACTTATAGTTCATGATCATTTCCATTTTTGTAGCATGCAAATGAGGCTAATTTGCTTCATCAAGTGCCATCACCTTATTCACATAATTATACATCTTCTACAATCCTAGTAGTAGCCCAATGGAAGGTACTTGTTGTAATGATTATGGTTTTGTCAATGTTGGCAGTTTCTTAACTGGCAACTTTCACCTTGTTGCTTTATAGTCGATAACTGAAAAAATTTTACAAACTTAATTGACACTAATAGGTTGACTTTATAAAATATATTTACCAAAAATATTACCTCGTGCATACCAATAATGACCCAATCCCGAGGCCAAGTAATAACTAAACCGAGCACAAGAAAAACATTTGTCAATCCACCTCGAGGTTTGGGTGAGGCAATTGTGAATCACCATAAATAGCTACATCTACTATCACCTGAACATTAATAAAAAGTAATGGACACTTATGGATCATCTGATTAGGAGTATGATCCATGAAGATAACCTCACTTGCCACTATGTAATCTTATGATTGGATGAACATATGGCATGGCTCACACTACAATGATCCAAAAGAATAGAAGTTACGTTTGTAATATTATTAATATAAGATCTATTATGATTAACATGTAACATACTTTGTTGTCGTATGGTACCGGTGTAGGTACAGGTACAGGTGCAGGTGCAAGTGCTAGGGGTGTGACTGGCATAGGTGATTGAGGTGTTGGATATACTGTTGCTAGCTTTACACTCAATTTTGTTCGCAATAATGTTTGTGAAAACTTCTTTATACTCTGTGAGCCACCTTATTATCTCTACCAACTATTGTTGATTTAATTGCATACCTTAAGGGATAGTCAACTTTTTGGGCTTTCGAAAATAAGATGTGATAGTTACCCCTGGATCCTTGATCTCTAATGCGTCCGGGGTACTCAAGTGTACCAAGAGCTTTCGTCAGCACATCTTCTGGACTGAAGGTTATAAATGTACCCTGTGTGCTCTGTGTCATCAATTGATCTTACAATATTATAATAAAATTAATCAATGAACATGAAATTTATTACTATAAATGCTATAAAAAATTTAAACTACAGTTACGATTCTTTTCCCAGATAGTCAGCTCGTATCATTCATATATTCTACTCTTTTATTCTGTTTTGAAGCCTTCCACAATAAAGTACGATCAATTTGAGCATCGCTACCCAATACTTGTTTCTTTTTTTAACATAAAGAATGAACATGTTAGATTTTTAGAAAGTATAACTAAATGAATATATTATCAATTATAAACATAAAAAATGAAAAATAACTTACAAATTCACTCTCCAGCCTTACAAATCCCTTTCTAAATAGACGATGATCGTACACATTCTTCTTTCTTTTTTCTTTTGTTATTTGTCTCTTTTGTTGTAAGATTAATACACATCATCATTTGAAGAAAACTGTATAAACAAAAACTTAACTAAATATAAATGTATACCTAAAACTCTTCTATTATACGAGGTTTACAAAGTCCTGCCACACCCTAACATCTATGACACTGCTATATTCTTCAGGTGGAAATGACAGAAATTCCAAGTCATTGATGTGAGGGAATATGTGCTTTGATGTAAGATTGGTCTTGAAGTCCCTCCATTTGTTTGCAGTAGACTAAAGTACTTATCTCTTCATCAATATCATACGTCTCTTGTAACATATTATGAAAAAATGGATTAGTATAAATCAAATTAATTAGCAATAAACTAATTGAAAAGCAATAGTACGTTGTGTTTCATTTAACTTACCAATATTATCTCCCAAATCTTATTTTTCATTTCACTGCTTAGTAAGTGCCAATTCACAATATTTATGGGCACAGTATTACGTACCACTACTCTAATGTAACTATTGAATTGGGTGTCATTCCTTTCAATTGGTTGACCTTTATCATTTGTCTCGATCGTGAGCTTAAAATCGAAAGTACGACTCTTAATTATCTTAGGCATACTGGTGATGCCTTGTTTTTTTTTTTACCCTTGAGAGCCTTCACTTGAGTGTTCAGAATGATCCATCAAATCTATAAACCAAAAAATATATGGTTAGCATCATATATGCAAAACATGATATAACATGATAAAACCAAAAAGATAAAATAAAATTATAAAAGACACGATAACTTTGACACATGAGGCAATTGATCACTACCTTAAAAAATACTCAAACCCATAATCCTTTACCAGTCTCTCGAGTGTATGCAAGATGATGGTCATCCATTTGGTCAAATAAATTAACAGGTGGCAAATTATTACAAAAAGACATGTGCTCTAGACTAATATCACATATATCATCATCTTCATCATAGTCTTTTGGAGGTGTTGAAAATACTATGGACTATTTGGCATCAATTGGATCTTCAATGTAAAATAATTATCTTGCTTGTGAAGCCAATATAAACTAATCATTTTTATGTTCAATCCGATCGAGATCAACTAGCACAACTCCTAGATTATCAACTTTAACACCGCTACTATTCTCAATCCAATAACATTTGAAAACCAAAACTCTGAACGTTGTATAATCTAGTTTTCGTGTTTTTTGTAAAACTTCATAGAATGACAAATCACCGTATATTGGATTTTTATCTTTAGCACTAGAGATTTGCATGCTGTTGGCAACTAGAGTGACACCATTATTTTGATGGATCCTTGAGTTATCTCGTTGCTTTGTGTAAAAGTGACAACCATTGATGATATATCCAAGATACTTGATTACTATATGGATCGAGGACCATGGGCGATCCATCGTAGTGTTGATGAGACATTATGATTGTATAATAAAAGTTCATTCTCAATCTATATTATAACATATATTAGATGAACTATATTAGAAATAAATTTAATGTGTAGACGATAATAGGTATACTTACCCATGTGCATAACCAATTACTTAAGGTTCGATTTTGTTCATCATGTAACCATTTAAGTCGTTTTGACTTAATTAAATTATTAACCCTTAATTGATTTAAATGCTCACTGCATATTAAGAATAAATCATCAAATAATAAATCAAATATTATTTGATATAATGATGAGCTATGAGTTATAAAATTTAATTACCTTATATATGGCATCAAAACATATAAATGTGCTTGATGAAGGAGGACATCATCTGCTTTCTTAACATTTCCACTAGTTAGAGCTTTTCCATTCCGAGTTAAGTGACCAAGTACATTCTTCTATGGAGGAATCCCAATAATATCCATAACATATAAATAATCAACACAAAATTTTAATGCTTCTTTTGCAATGTATAACTCAGCAATACTACCCTCAAGTCTAGTTCCATTTTTGGGAAGTTTAATAAATGTATCTTTAAGTTGCTTGATATTCATCTAGAGCTAAATATCTTGATTTTTTCCTTCCAAATACTCGACTAAAATATTTAAATATGGAGAGCTTCCCTTCATACTCTTTCAATTATAGTCACTCATCACTTTGTGGTATTTTTTAATGTTATGCATTGACATGTGGTTTGAAATAATGCAAGTAAAACACGCATGACATATTAAATCATTTACTTTTACTTAATTTATTTTTATATTATTTTTTAATTTTTGATAAGACATACAATAATAATTGCAATCATTTAATTAAATTAAAATATTATTATACAAATGAATAAACAATTAACTGTAAATGGTTATCGATTGTTTTTCATGGGTATGGATTGAAAGTTTAATAATACTCTTTCAATTATAATCACTAGCATCACTCCATGGTATTTTTTGATGTCATGCATTGACATATGATTTCAAATAGTGCAAGTAAAATAACAATACTTTCCCAACTAAATATGCACAGCATATTGAATCATTTACTTTTACTTTATTTTTATATTATTTTTTTAATTTTTGATGGTACATATAATAATAATTGAAATCATTCAACTAAATAAAAACACTCTTATGAAAATGATAATTAAGTGTAGATAGTTATGGATTGTTTTTCATGTCATGTTGCCTAGTCACAAATACTGAAATCTCTTGCTTTCATTCGTTATCCCAAGAATCTATAAGGGTTATTGTTGTAATTTGAGAACCCTTGGGGCATTACTATCTAGTTTACAAGGCCTTATGGTAAGAGAGTTATGTTGAAATTTATGCAGTTCATTAGTTCTCATGAAATTGCTAGAAGGCACACACTTGGTATTTTCACAAATTAGATGCAGGCATTAATTAATAAGCCTCGTCTCCTTACCCTCTCTGACTCAAGGATTGATCATCAGGTAAATTTTATTTTATTTTTTAGGTTTAGATTAAAGCATTTCCTCTTATGCGTTATAGTCTTTTAATGGTCCAGTCAATTGTGATATAAGGAGCTAAAGGAAGTCAAAAAAAGGGCAGAAAAGTTTCCCTCAATAGTGCATCTTATATTGGATATGTAAATGAACATTTCAAGCACTAATACGCAATAACTTGTATTGTTTATCCAATTTGTTCTTTGTGTCTTTTGTTTATTTGATAATTATAATTTTTAAATCTTTATTTAATTAAGTAAAAGTAAATTAGGAATTAAATTATTATTTGAGGATTATTTATAAATAATAAAAAGTCTATATTCCTAATAAAATTATTAAATAAATAAATAATTTTTTGTTTTAATTTAAAATTTCAACAATGTTTTTTCAGTTCAATTTTTAATTAAAATTCAAAATAGTTTTTATATTTTACTTAAAAATTTCAATGAAATAGTTTTCACGAAATTTTTAAATTTAATTAAGAATTTCAATGAAACAGTTTTCTTGAAATTTTTAAATTTAATTAAGAAATTCAACGAAACATGTTCATTGGAATCTTTAAATTCAATAAAAAATAATTTTTTATTATAAATTTTCAATGGAATAATCATTATTAAAATATTTATTAAAATATATATTTTAATTTTTCATATTTGATTAATATTATAAACATTAGTTCTCATAATAAAGATTTCATTGGAATTTTGAAGGATTTCAATAGAAATTTGACCATGGAAATATGAATATTATAAATGTTATTTCAAAAAAAATGTAACATATTTTTTGTAATTTTTAATAAAAATTTGTGGAATTTCATTAATATTTTTGAATGAAATCCTTTCTTTTTTTTTGAAAATTTGACTTTCAACACTTTTTTCTTTAAAAAAAAAAGATTTCTATTAGAATTTTCGTTAAAAAAATTTGATATTTTTGTAATGAGCTTGAGCATCAACATCTTACACACTGTCATTGACACATGGACCATTAATTTTTAGCAAATGAGATGGCCCTAATGTTAGTCGCATCAACATCATCACAACCACCAAAAGAGCTTACCTCTTACATATTGCCACCAAAGCTAGTCGCATCTAGAATAGCATTTGTCAATACAAAGCCTTTGCCTACATCATATAATAAAACATCGCAACGTAAGTGCAACCTAGAATCAATATGAACCACCTTAACATTAGCATAAGCCACCTTATAGACAAAACAACCCCAATAAAAAACGCATTTGCGTCATCTCCACAAACCTACAAACATAAAAAAAACTATATTTCCAATTATTAGAGCATCAACACCGCTAATAGCAATGACAAGAGAGGGAAAAACCTCCAAGAGGGTTATTGTAATCTTTAGTAATTTAATAGGACCACCTAGCACACCGACAATTAATAGTAGCTCCTTACGCACAAATGACAACAACAAACACATCGGTAGCAACAATCAATAACATTATAGCCTCTATACGTAAACCTTAAATTGATCAAAATGATATGAAGTGACAATTAATTGCCATTAAGAGGACCAAACATTGGAAGTGATTTACTAACTACTATTAGGCATGATTGAATTAATTTACTCGAAATATGAATCTAGTATATGAATTTTTGGTTGCGCATTATACATGATTTATGTAAGTTTGATGTTTATGGTGTATTTTAGTAGCTAAAAGGTTTAAGGAAGTAAATATTACACTGGTAGATGTTTACATTAGTTGAATTTATTTAAGAATTTTTTATTTTGCTAATTTAAGTTGGTGTTCATTGTTATAATTTGTCGAGCTTATTCATGGTATGTACATTACATCTCTAAAATTTGTTGAATATGTTGTTTGACAAATGCCCTTACCATATTACCAAAAATTTTCACATTATTATTGAACATTGCTAAAAGCTTACCTAAGCCTAACCTGAGGCTTTTATTAGACGAAAGGATGGGAAAACCTGCTGAGTGGCCTAAACATGTTGGATGGACCTTCACTTCAAACTTGATTTTTAAGCCTTTGAGCGAGAACTAAATCCTTTTCGTGAAATGATTCTAACCCCTCCTCATAGGTAGGGGACAAACAAACAAAAAAGTTAAATACATTTACATAGACATCTTGTTACTACTTATAATGTCATATAAATACTATTACCAAATACATATCACTACCATCCAACTGCTAAAATTCATATATGAAGCTAATTCGCTGAATATGCAAATTACATAATCATCATTGAAATAATTAAAAAAACACATTGACCATCACAGATGCAACTCATAATTTGAAAGTAAGGCTCATATCACCTAACAATAATCCAACATATTACTATCGTATTGGAGTTCATCTGGCGAACCCAAAAACAATTAAAGAAAAACTTATATAAAAGAAGCTCAAGTTAACTTAGTTTGATTTTTTTAAAAAAAATTAAATAGTAAAATAAAAATGAGGATTCGCCACCAATCCATTTTACAGTGTGATTAGGCATCTAAAACCTATTTATTTTCTAAGAGTCATCTTTCAAATAAACAGAAACAAAAATAAGAATATAAAAACTATACTAGTCTTTCAATTAATCATGATTATTTTGAAGTTCATTTGATGTTTAAAATTGATTCTTATAAGAAATTTGTGATGATAAAGAGAAATTGAATACCAAATATGTATGAGTGGAAAACATGAAATCATTATTTATAATTTATGTAGAGTATAAAGACCTCATCTTTGTTCTACCTTTAATCCCAAAATCAAAAACTTTTTTTTTTTATCATGGAGAAAATAAAGTCTCACCCTTGTTACGTTTAATCCTCATAAATCTTTTTATGATTTATAAGAATGCAATAATAGTATGTTAATATTTTCCTGAAATGAATACCAAGGAATAATTAACTTCTCTTGATTTTTTTTCAAGAATTTTTATTGAAGCATATGAAATCTAAATTTTTATTCCTATTAATTAGAAATAGAAATAGATGTAGTTCGTACAAAGACAACAAAATATTTTCCTTTTTAAAAAAATAATTTTGATTAGAAAATACAAAGACTCCTCCCTTGAGACATTTTCTTAATCTCAAAAGAATCAAAACATTTTTTATTTGGTTTTTTTAAAAAATTCTTATTAAAGAATATGAAAGATTACTCTTATTTTTTTCAAAGAAAACAAATCATTCTTTTTCTTTAAACAATTTTATTAGAGAACATAAAGATTGATCCCTTAAGTCAACTTTATTTTCTCAAAAAAAAAAAAAAACAAAACATTTTTATTCATTAAAACCATGTAAACAATATTCAAGAATGTGTATATCACAAGGTTTTTAGGTTATCAAGGCATGGTTAAGCCTTGTAACCTTATTGAAAAATGCATGACAATGAGTTTACTAAAACATAGAGTTTTCAATCTAAAGTTGTTTGATAATGCAAGAAATAAAAATCACTTTTAATGCTAACATTCCTATGAATACCACAGAAACCAATGTGAAAGATGGTCCTGCTATAATGAATAATCTTTTTAAGGTACATATCCTTCAAATGTCTTAATAAAAAATACTTATTGATGCTATAGTTTGTTTAAAGAATAACTAATCCTATGCCAATACTTGTAAAAAATGGAAAGACTAGAAACAGTAAACTTTGAGTATGCAAATAAAAATCTAAGGTTGCTTGATGGAGAACCAAAGGAGGAGGCTCTAAAAATGATTGATATCAAGGTTATGCATAAAGAGGCCTAGCAACACACATTAGTAAAGAAAGGAGAAACAATGATATATTTTTATAATGGGCACTTAAGACCATCATAGAATTATCATGACCTCTTAAAACCATCATAAAAAGGAAAAAAAAAAGTAAAACTTTTATGATAGTCTTTTTGAAACCATCATAAATATGTGGCTAAAATAGGCTACTTGAAGCCTAAGTTCATAGAACATTCAAACTAAACCCAATTAGAATCCTAAGGTAATACCTAAGTGGCAACCTATTTTGTTAACCTGAATACCCCTGTATCAAACTCAATTATATGTTTTTGTCTAACTTTGCAAAGAAGCTTTATCTTATAAGGAAATGACATACCTACCCTTGTCTTTAACCTTCAAACATACTAGAAAGTCTTTTGGAATAACAAACTTGCAACTACCTTTTGCATCTCTTAGTGAATTAACCAGACATGTGCAGATAATGGGTAAAGATTCACCTTTTCCCAGCTAAGTTGATTAGTATATAAGTTTCAAGTTTATGCATCTTACAAGATCTAGACTCAATCTCCATTTACTCTTTTAATTTCTCTCACTTCCTTATGGTTAATAACATTAGAGTGACCTTATGGCATATTTATGCTTACATTTTTTTTCCATTCTTTTAGGATTGTGTCACAAACTATGCAAAAATCTGACCATTGAAGGTCAAATTTCTCTTTATAATTTTTTTGCAACATCAATTGGCATCTTTTATGGAAAATCACAACCAAAAAAAAAATCCTTACAAAAAAGCAAAGAAAAGCCACACATGCTTGACTTTCTTTTTTTTTTTTTTTTTACAACCTAGAATCTATTTCTTGGCGATTAAGAATTCGAGTTTGCTAGGATTTGCCAACAATGGCAAACTACAAACTTTAAGAAGAGATTCTATAGAAAAGAATCCAAAGGATGAGAAAAATTGTACCTACCCCACAATCTCTAGGAGGCACATATATTTAATCGTAAAGGATGATTTGAGGATTAAAAGGCCACTGAATATCCAAACCAAAAAGATAAAATAGTGGTGTTATTTTCACAACAATCATACCATAACGTATAAGATTATAGAGCCTTGAAAAGCAAAGAAGCTTGAATGAGCAAAAGATAATGAAGGATTGTTGCCACCACGAAGTCTTGAGAATCAAGATCTCTAAGAAGAGGATACAAAGTTAAGCTTGAGAACACACCCAATCAATTGAAAGAAGTAACCAAGAAATTTGTTCTTGACCAATCCATCAAGAAGCCATATTAAGGTAGATTTCGATCAACTTGCATCCAAGAAATAAATGCTACAAAATCTTGGACAAAGAATTGGTACCATTTAAGTAAATGGTGGGGCAAGTAACATATCAAAATCAAGACTATCTTTAGTAAATTAGATCTTGGCACTCTTGTCTTAAGGTAGGTACCATAAACTTCATTGAGATATTTAGACAACTTTTTTTATAGCTTAATTTCTTCACTAAACTAGATCTTGGCACTCTTCTCTTAAGGCAGGTACCATAACCTACATTAAGATAAGAAGGAAAACATGAAGAGTAATTCATCACTAAAAGCACACATGCCTAAAGGCATTATCAACAAGACCACAAGGTGTATGGTGAATAGAACTCCAACAAAAGAAGTAAAAAAGAGATATCATCATCAAGCATTTGGCAGGGGCATTATCAATAAAACATTGAGGGGTAAAATCAATCTGACCCCCAAAAGGAACATGAAAAGAAAGAAAGTCTTTATTAACAAGCCTACATGCCTAGAGGCACAAATAAAATATATGTAATAAACATCAAGATGGAGCATCTTAATAAGACCTCAAAGTAGCATTAGACATCTCATTGCTCATTCTAACAGAAACAACAGCGCTTCCAATGCTAGCTTGAGGATAGTATCAGCAATCATTAGATCTCAAAGTATAAGAGTAGCTTCCTAAACACCTTTAATAGCCTGAAAAGGACTAAAACCCTTAATCTAAGCAGTAATTAGAGTAATTATTCCAATGCTTTTCTCACCAACATCAGCAGAAGCATGTTTTGTACAAAATATAGCATAATATCACTCTGCCCATGAAAGCTAACACTATAGCACGTTCTTACTGGGAGGAACCTCTTTCATAAAAGTAGCTCACAAGACTAGCTTTATAAGCTCACCATTGCACCAATCAACAAAAGGCACACAAAGGCCTAAAATCATAAAGATCTAATGATCAAAGGTACTCTAAGACTTAAATGAAATCAGTAAAAATAAGTGCCTATGCGACTTGGACAGTAAAAAATAAGATATTAAAACTCTCAAAAGAGATACACATTTCAAGCAAAGAGGCTCTTCTCTAAAAGGAAATCGCACTGCATCAAGTAAAGACAGTTCTACGTGCACAAAAGGAAAAAACTTTAGCTACACAAAAATAGCTCTAACTACATAAAAAATAGCTTTAGTTGCACAACCACAACAACAACTATATGAAAAATAGTTACTATTATAACACATCTACTTTAAACGCTATTACAATAGCATACAAGGTAATGTTATACCTACTATTACTTACATGTGAGTTAATAGTAAATATGTCCCCAAATAGGACCATAACATTATCAAGGACCTAAAGATAGGACTATAGGAAACTCTTAAGTAGATACCTAGAAAGACCTATGATCGTTAAATATAAATAGGTTATTATTGAATTAATAGCTCATCTGTGTAAACAAGTACTTGTAAAACTTAAAGCGGATCCTAGTGTCATATTACAACTTAAAGCTAGACTATTTCCAAGTACAAAAGACAAAATCAAATGGCAAAGAAGCTACACTAACTCAAGAGTGCATAAATAAGGTAAAAGCATAACAACAACTAATGACCTACGCAAGCTTTATTTCAAAAGGCATCTTTCAAAAACTTCCTTATGCACTAAAAGCACATCGACACCTTAATAAGAACCTCCTGAAATTAAGAGAAACAACAAGAACTGGTACTTGATTATTTTTCCTTATCCTTTTTCATTTGAAAAAATTCACCAGTTAGATTTAAATTTCTCTAGATCTAATAGTTGAATAAGGCTTATGATATTGTAGATAGGCTAGTTAAGCTTAGGTAACAAAATAACTAAATTAAGCCCAATTAGAAACCCGAATGGCAACTTATTTAGTCAAATCAAATGCTCATGGATTAGATCTAAATTATATGCCTTGGCCTAGCATTCAGGGAAGCTTCATCTTAGAAGGAAAAGACATACCTATCCTTGTCTTCAACCTTTGAACATAAAAAACTCTTCTAGTATAATAGACCTTAGCTACCTTTTACATCTTTTAGTGAACTAATTAAGCACATGCATTTAATGAGTAAAAAATCCCCTTTTCCTGCCTAAGTTCATTCGTATATAAGTCTCGAGTATATGCATATTGCTAAGATCCAGATTTCATCTCTCTTTACTTTCTCAATTTCCCTCATCTTTCTTTTTGACAAGAGTGTCATAATGACCTTTGGGCACACTCATGCTCACTTATCTCTCATTCTTGCAAGCTTTCATCACCAAACTAAGTTAGAATCTGGGCATTAAAGGCCCAACTTGACAATGATTGGTAGATGGTAAAGAAATGAGTTAGACAAGTACTAATCAAAAAGTGGGAAGCTGGTGGTGGATAGTAGAGAAATAACAACTTGATAATGGATATTTTATAGATGTAAATAGCAAGAAGTAATATCAAATAAAAACTTTGGTGTTGTTTTGTTTTGACCATTTTAATGAAGTGAGAAAACACTAGCATTGCCTATCCCTATAGCAAGGAAAAGTATTAGCATCATTAGTCACGGTTTCAACCATGGAAGAGGACTTGGTTCACAACCTTGAGGCCTTAGCATGGCCAGTTGAGGCTCCTGCACTAGATGGTGTCAATTAAGTACTGTTTGACCTCCGATTTCTTTCAATTATGTCCACCCTGTTAGTAACCTCTTTGGTAAGGGGGTTGGTTGAAATAGTCTATCTGTTTTTCCTAGCATGCATTTCCTATTGGATATGATCATTATTCATTACATGAAAATACCTAAGGGCATATAGGCATTCTCTGAATGAGTCCTACTCCAAAATGGTTATAGAAATGGTCACTTGTATATAGTTATCCATGGTGTAAGAATCATTATGATCCAACATCATAACCTTATTGTGGTGCACAAAGTGGTTGATCAAAATGGTAATGATAGTAAAACTCATGACAACATCAATAAGGCCATTAGCATAACTAGAGAGTGAATTATGATAATCCCAAAAATAGCTTGACTTAAAAATTGAGATGGCATCACCATTAGCCATTCCTCCATTTAAAATAAATTAGTAAGCTCCTTACCATGGTATTACCAATGGACTTGTAATCATGAAAGTGGAGACCAGGAATGATCACATTTATAATATATTGAATCATGATTTCCATTAATAATGTGGACATTAACATCAAGCCCATCAATGGTTTCAAGTTGTTCATGACAAACTCTTGTTTCAGTTGTATCACCATATCCTTTTTGAAGATAATCTTGATAGGCTTATCATGGATAACAACATGGTGTAGAGTACCAAGCTTAATGTTAATAAGGTCATCATCACCCAGGTCAGTGACAAAATAAAAGCACCCATCATGACCACCCACGACATTTTGACCAAAACTAATTCAACAATCAGCAAGACGCTTTTGATTCATGTGCTATTTGAAGTCATAATGCTAATAGTCATCAATTGCGTTCCCTGTTCCATAGCAGAAATAACCTAGCTTCTTGCTCTTAGTGCAGTTGCTTATGCTCATTTCAACCATGGCAACAACCTCATCAGCAACTTTGTCTTGGTTGGCCATAGTATGCTGGTTCAACATAATCTCCTCTAACTTTTTTGCCATTATTGAGTATTTTAAGCTTGACAGTTGCTCTACTGTTGCATTTCTAAAACCAAAAATATCATTGTTACATATAGTGGCCATGGGACCGATAAACAAAATGAAAAGTGCAACTAAAGATGCACATGATCATCTTTGAGAGATCACCACTGTTATAATTTTTTCCCTTTCACCCCTTGCTCATTGCAAAAAACCTTTCTCTTTATCTAAACACTAATGGAACAATAAAAAGAGAACTAAGACCAAAGTAAAGTAAGAAAGAACAAGAATAAGTAAAGCCCTTTCCAAATGAAAAATCAGCAATCTAGGATGCCTTCACACCGATAGCCCTAAGCTTTAATGAAAGCTAAGAAAGAGTAGTTTGTTTTAATATTATTTTTTTCTTTTTTCTTTTCACTTATTATTTTTTCTCTTATTTTATAATCAATAATTTATTTTAGTTAATTGCATCAAGAAGACTTGTATTTTTCTCATAGTCTCAAATTGGGATCTATAAAAAAAAAAAAAAATTGCTTGTATTTAAGACTTGTGTTTTTGTTAAATTTACTATATGAGACTTTCACTTGTAATTTTTGTTAAGATTATGATTTTGCATACACACGTGGTATGCATGTGACTTTTACTTGTATAATTACCCGAATCTCCTTTAAACATTATCAAAATAAACAAAATATTCTCTCTTTACATAAAACTTAGTGAGAATATGTTAACTATAAATATCTAAAAAAATAAAAAAAAATTGTTTATTTTTATAGTGTCGAAAGGATATTAGAGTAATTACATAAGTAAAAATCACAACGGACATCATATATGTATGCAAAATCATTACTGTTAACAAAAATTATAAGTGAAAGTCTCAAATTTAGAATTTAACAAAAACATAAGTATCAAAGAGTTGTAATTTGTTTTTTGTAGATCTAAAATTTAAGATCCTAAGCAAATTATAATTCTTATTGATGTAACTAACCTTTTTTTATTTTTATCCATTTTTGTGAAATCTTCATGATACTCTCACCAAAATTATCACTTTAACCCCAAATTGGAAAAAAAAATCCAATTTTAAACTGAAACACTCTATTTACCTTTAAATTTTCTAGGAATTTGCTAATTTCTCCTTTGGAGTTATCCAAAGTTACCAAATTTCTCCTCAAAGTGTTCCAAAATCGTATATTATGTTTGGAGTATTACGAAATCAAAGAATAACCTCCAAGATACTAATTGTTATCGAGAATGTTCATGGAAAACAAAAAATACCATTTTACCTTTCAGAGTATAGCAATAACAAAATACCACTAACAACCTTGAAATTCACTTTTTCATTTCTTTTTAATCCTTTAATAGTTTACTTCTTTATTGATTTCAATTTTGAAACTCTCACATTTAACCCTTAAGAAATTTTATTATTCGCAAAAGCAAGCCCATATAAAATAGGTTTATATTGTTGCTTTTCCTTGCTTACTGTTATGGATGAAAAATAAGTAAAGATGAAAGACATCAATTCGAGCAAAGCATTGACCTTTTTCCTAAGAAAATTTTGAAAATATGAAAAGTAGCCTTCCATATCTAAGACTTTTGAAAGCTTTTGAGAATCGTGACATTTTAAAAATTATCTAGAAAGAGACTACCTTCCATACATGAGGTTCTTGCCCTTTTGAAGCCAAGTGAAGTTTTTAACCAAAAAAAAACATTCTTTTTGTACCCGAGGCTCATGAAGGTTTTTGAAATGACCTTTAATATTCGCAAAGAGACAATCTTCCAAATTTAAGGTTCTTTACTCTTTTGAATACAAGTGAAGTTCTCAAAAAAGAGGTCTTCCATACTTGAGCCTTATGAAGCTTTCTTAAAATGACCATTAATATCTACAAAAATATGACCCTTTGTACTTAACGTTCTTTCTCTTCTATAGACAAGTAAAGTTCTAAAAAAGCATCTTTCCATACTTGAGGTTCATGAAGCCCTCTAAAAAGAGCCTTTAATATTTGAAAAGGAATAACCTTCAATACATGAGGTTTTTTGCTTTTTTGAACATGTGTGAAATTCTAGAAAGAGTGGCCTTTCGTACCTTAAGGTCATAAAGCTTTCTAAAGATGGCCTCCAATATTCAAGAAGATATGATTTTAAAATTCTAAAAAAGTTAGGTGCCACGTGGTACTAACTAAAGTTGTCATTTGTAAGAGCTATTTTTTTATCAGCCACATCACAATGCTTGAAGGTGCCACGTCACATGAGAGGGTTTAACTACCCATTAAGCGGTAGTAGTGGAGACTACAACATCATTGGTCCTATGAAGGCAACCCGTCACATGGCAACAGTGGAAGCTACCATACCATTATTCCTAGTAGAAGGCCCTCTAACAGGCCAAGCTAATAGTAGTTAAGGCTGCCATGTCACTACCCCCGTGAGAGGATTTTTTTGATCCACCACGTGGCAGTAGCTAAGTTTACTAGATCACCAATGGTGAAATCTATAGTAGCTTCTACCAAGTAGCTTAGAGGAATAATAAGAATTGGCCATGTGTCAACAGTTGAAGCTGTCACATCATTAGTAATACAGTCTCACTATGACTTTTGCCTAGCACCTAAAAAGAGGAATGAAGACCCACCACATGTCAAGGTTCCACATGGTAGTAGTAAAATTCATCATGCAATGTGGCAGGTCAAGTAGGTGGATGGAGTGCACATCAGGGCTGCCCTATGGCAATAACCTCAACAACTGAAATACAACCACTAAGAAAGAATCCTTGTCCACATACCATGTCTTAGCGACTAAAGTGTCTTGGTCAACCATGTAGGTAATGCTAGGACTATTGTCTACATTAAAAGTACCTAAGCTATGAAGAAAAAAACTCAATAACTTGCATGCAACTTCTCTTGTTCATTAACTTGCACTAATAAGTTACTATAAGTAGAGGCTAGGTTTTACATTTTCCATAAGATTAACACACACTACACACATATACATACTTTTTGAGAAGCAAATTAGTGAGACATTAAAGGAGCTCTACTAAGGTTTTTGGCATTTTTGTCAGTTTTCTTTAATATTTGTTGTAGAATTTGAATTGCATGAAATTTTACTTTAATGAAACAGTGATCAATTATTAAAATTATTTTCTTTATGCAATTTATTATATGCAATTTGTATATACAATTTATCATTCCAAAATGAGGCTTCTTGAAATTATGGCTTCGAAATTAGTAATCATTTTATTTTGAAATTATTTGGAAATTATAAAATTTCATATTTTCAAAAGATTTTTTTTTTCTTTTCTACTATCCCTAGATTAGATGGAAAAGGATGAAATAAGTTTGTAATTCCTGCCTTCTCCTTAAAATATTTTTTAGTGGCCGTAAAATGGAACAAGTGCGCAATTCCAATGCTTTTTTAAAAAAAATATCCTTTTTTATGAATAAAATATCACCACATGAAAACTAGCTTTTTATGATTGTCAAGAAAATGTCATTATAAGAGGTGACATAGAAACTTTGTAATGATCAGCAAAGATCGTCGTAAATTCTTGACAGTTTTCAACCATCATAAAAACACTCATGACGATCATATTTGACTGTCATAAAGGTATCTTAATGATCATTAATGACTATCATAGAAAACCTTCACTTATTCATAACGGTCTTCATGACTATCATAATTATATTTTTATTAGTTAATTATAAAATCTTATGATTTTAATTATTAGTTAATATTTATCTTTTGTTTTTACAATTGTAATAGTCAAAGAATACAAATAATATCAAACAACAAAAGTTATATATATTTATAACTATAACCATTGTTATTTTACAAAATATATATAAGCACAAATAAAATATCCACAATACACAATTATATGAAGGTTCATGTGCACTGCTTTCTTCTAACATTACATCATGAAACTAAAATTTGTACATGTTTCTAAGTTAGTGCATCAAAAAATACCCAGTGAATGATGTCACTCCTACCATAGTTATAGAAAGGATACATTGTTAGATCATCTCTATTAAATATATGGTTAATTTACATATCAAAATAAATAAGCAATTGTAATAAAACTTAAAAATCTAACATAATGAAAGGTTGACAATGCAGTTAGTTTCCACTCTACAGTTAAGTGAAGAAAAAGAAGAAGGAACTAAATATTGCATATGTATTACAAGTTTTTCAAAGCATATGGCAAGATATTGCATATGGATATCTTTGATATTAGCAATTAGAACTAAATCCATTAGAAGAATGTCGATGTTACTGCAAATAAAAAAAGAGTTCTGAACTCTATACATGTATGTTTAATGGGTATTTTCTATCAATTAGTACGAATAAAACAACTAAAAATCTTCAACATGCTTGAGAATTTAAAGCAAAGAGGGTAGGATTTAATGCTAATGAGAAACCACATACGTAGTTAACATAAATTAATATAATTAGTTAAATTTTAAATAGATAATTAATTAATTATATGCTTGTAAACTAAATTATTAAATGTTATTTAAATTTTAATTAGGTTACTAGTTAGTTAAGTGCTTATATAGTAATTAATTAGATGTTAATTAAATATTGACTATGTCTTAATTAAGTGAATAGTTACTAAATATGTATTTAAATTTTAATTAATAAATTTGATACTTGTAAAGTGAATAATTAAATGTTATTTAAATTTTAATTAATTTACTAGTTAGTTAATTAGATGCTTTTATAGTAATAAATTAGATGTTAATTAAATATTAACTTTTTATATTAATTAATTAATTAGTTATTAATCATTTATTTAAATTTTACTTAATATATTAGATGCTTGAAAAGTAAATAATTAAATGTTATTTAAATTTCAGAATAGATAAAAACTTAGATGTTTGCTGATAAAAGATCAGAGGCATATGATGTAAAGGTGAATAACTTTTTGGATTATACTGTTTAGAATAGTGATAACCCTAAATTAGTTCGATGTCCATGTATTAAATGTGGTAATATGAAGCGTCATATTTCATGTGAGATACGAAATCATTTATATGTATATGGAGTTGATAGCAACTACCAAAACTAGATATGGCAAGAAAAAACTAGTATTGTTGGGTCTTCTACTGGTAGGAATGCTAAGGTTGTTAGGGAGGTAAAACACGAAGAAGTTGATAACACTATAGAAATGGTACAATAGGCATTTGCAGAGTATGATATTAATCCTAATCACTTTGATAGATTACTTTGTGATGATGAGAAATCTCTGTATTCTGGATTAGTGAAGTTCACTAAATTATCTGCTCTAGTTAAATTGTACAATTTGAAGGCGATATATGGTTGGTTCCATCAAAGTTTTAGTGATCTTTAAAATTTGATTGTCAAAATATTGCCTGATGATAATGAAATGCCTACATTCGTGTATAATGCTAAAAAAATATTGAATGCATTAGGCATGGAGTATCAAAAGATCCATACCTATCCAAATGATTATATATTATATCAAAAGGAGTTTCGGGATGACATCCAATGTCAAACTTGTGGACTTTCAGGATGAAAAGTAATGAAGAATTGTAATAAAATAAAGATTGGTGTGCCTGCTAAGGTATTGTGGTATTTTTCACCAATACCAAGATTTAGAAGAATGTTCAAAAGTTTTGAAATATCAAAACACCTTACATGGCATTCAAATAAAAGAGAAATTGATGGTCAGTTGAGGCACCTATTGGATACAACATCATGAAAATTGGTTGATTACATGTGGCCAGAGTTTACCTCAAGGCTCAGAAACTTAAGGCTTGCTATATTAGCAGATGGGATCAATCCACACAGTATATTGAGTAGCCGATATGGTTGTTGGCCGATGATTATAGTGAATTATAATTTACTGTCATGGTTAACAATAAAGAGAAAGTTCATGATGTTAACATTACTAATATCAGGTCTTAAACAACCTGGTAATGATATCGATGTCTACTTAGCTCCGCTTATAAAAGACTTAAAAATATTATGGGATATAGGTGTAAAAGTATATGATGCATACTGTAATGAGTCATTCAACTTGAAAGTTATTTTGTTATGGACAATCAATAATTTTCCTGCATATGGTAATTTATCTGGTTGTACTATTAAAGGATATTATGCTTATCCTATCTGTGCTGAGAACACCCAAGCTAGTCACTTAAAACATAGTACAAGGATGTCATATGTTGGACAAAGAAGATTTTTACCACGCATCATCCTCACCATTGATAGAAAAAGGCCTTCAATGATGAACAAGAAGTCAGAATTGCTCCTCAACTATTAAGTAGTGAAAAAGTCTTTAACAAAGTTCAATGTTTACTAAATTCATAGGAAAAATCAAAGAAGCGAAGTACAATAGGTAAAAAAGATGTTGTTACACAGTATCAGAAGAAAATGTCAATTTTTTTTTTGACTTACCATATTAGAAGTCCATGCATATCAGCATATTCTAGATGTTATGCACATTGAAAAAAACATTACTGTGAGGTGGAAGAGTAATTGATCATAAACCTGAGGAGTATATTATTGGTTTTGATGCGATTTTAATTTGGGGAGAAGTGAATTATTTCCTTTGGGGAGGGAACTAATGCCTCCATCTTGCTAGTGTATTGGATTCCAAGGTAGGGGTATTATTACCCATTCAATGTCTTTGGTTGCCATTTGGAGCAAAATATAAGGAAAATAGTATTTGGAATTTGGTCATGGAGATATTTGAAAAGCAACTAGTGGGTGGAAGAGGCTTTACTTTTCAAAGGGGGGAGGTTAACCTTACTAAAGAGCACTCTTTCTAGCCTACCATTCCAAATTTTGATAGGGGGAGTTCTTTAGTTGGAGCAACTGCAACAACAATTCTTGTGGGGTAGCTTTAGCAATGAGTTAAAGTATCACTTTGTAAGATGGGACATTTTTAAGCAGCCAATGGTGAGAGAAGGCCTTGGTATCAAGTCTTCACTCCTTTAATAGGACACTTTTGGGAAATTGGTTATAAAGGGAAATTGGTTATTGAGGTTCATGGTGGAAAAAGATAGCCTTTGGAGGAGAGTGATGGAGGCTAGGTATCGTGTAGAGGAGGTGGGTGGGTTACAGTGCTTGAGAGAGAAAAATATGGTACCACTGTTTGGAACCATTAGGAAAAGGTGGCAAGAGTTTGGGGAATGGGTGGGTGTTAATCTTGGTAGAGGGAGCTCTACTAAGTTTTGGAACGATCGTCGGTGTGGGGATAAAACCCTTAAGGAAATTTTTCTAACTTTGTATCGTTTAGCTTGTAATAAGGAAGCTTAGGTGGATAACCGTAGGTTGATACGAACTATGGGGTGTACTGGTAGGTGAACCTCAGGAGAGAGACACAAGATTGTGAGCTCAGTTTGCTTGGGCAGTTTTATGAGTGGATCTATGAAGTTAGAGCTGGGAGTGATAGGGAGGATGCAGTTATCTGAAAAGGAAGCTGTGATGAGAAATTCTCAATGAAATCATTTTTTAGGGTGATTGATCACTTCCAGCAGCTTGAGGGAGCAGAGAGGCTTCCATGGGAAGTAATATACTAAGGGTTCTGCCTATAGTGGCCTTTTTTGCTTGAGAAGTGACTTGGGGCAGACCTTTAACTATTGATAATGTACAGAAAAGGGGTTAAGGTTTTGGTTCAGATATGCTTTATATGCAATGAGCAAGAAAAGTTGGTCAAGCAGATCCTCCTATATTGCACATGGACCTGATAGGTTTGGGAAAGTGTCCTGGCTGTTTTGGGATGTAAAGTGTGGTCTCCGGGTCAGTGGCAGCAGATTTGGTTGCATGAGCAGGTCTTCGTATCCCAGAACTTAATAGAAAGCTTACGAGATGATTCCTTTGTTCATTATTTGGATGGTGTAAGGGAGAGAAACAGGAGGACATTCGATTGGGTGGAGCCTGGAGCCTCCTTTACTTGTTTGTAGGGATAGATGGGTTAAAGTCATAAAACTATGAGTACACGGGATTATTTTTTAAATGAGGTGGATTATTGAGTTTATTGAAATTCTAACCTCTAGATAGGTAACTACATATGTACATGGAAGGCACCCACATGGTGCTATGGATATATAATATAAATACATATATTTGTTTCTGATTAAAGAGAAGTGTCATTTCTGAATAAGCGAGGAGTTGAAAAAAGTTTTACTATACTTTAGGGAGGCTTCTGTAATTCATCCTTCTCTTTATGGTAATTGTTGAGAACCTGGTTAATTTCGTTTGCAGGTTTTCCCACTTAAAGCTGAACTCTTAAAGCCTCAAGAGGAAATGGAAAGGCATATAACTGATTTGATTGAGAAGGTAGGATATTATTTTTGCTTCTTTAACTTCATCTTTTGTAAGTTTTCGATTTTTCTTTATTTACCCCCTTATGCATAGAGAAACATTAAATCTTTGTTTTTTCTTACTAATTCTGTATTGGAAGATGCACAACTAATTTGGTTTGGATTTATGGCAGAGCCTGGCAGATGTAACTGCTGCAGAGTTTAAAATGTTTATGGACTTCCTAACAACTTTGAATATATTTGGAGAGAAAACTCCTCCTGAAGGCATGAAAGAACTGATTGGAACTATTGAGGGACAGGCTGATTTGGATGCACAATTCAATGTAAGTGCTTGTATTATTGTGTTTGGTTTGAGAGAGAAAGAATTCTGGAACCTGTTTTTTGTACTATTGTACACGAGATTAGATATGGAAATTTGGTAAGCAATTAGTCATTAGTTTATGTAACTATTAGAAGCTTTAATAGTGTTTTTTGATCCAAATTTTATTAGAAACATAATAGAATGATAATTTCAAAGCGTGTTTTAGTGTTAGTTAAATGCTGTAATGTCAGATTCTCATGGCAAAGGTGAAAATTGATGGATGTGGTGAGAATATTAGAGAGAATTGAAGGTATAACATTCTGTAGAGATAGAAATTTGATACTTAGGTGGCTGCTCCAATTGCAGTGAATGAATTTGAGGAATCCTAAGGTTTAGCTTATACATGTAATGGGAATATTAAAGAAGAAAATATAGGCATACACACGCACATACATGAGGTTATGCATTTGTTCATTCTGGCCTTGAAGCCAACTGAGGATTAGCCCTCCAAATCCACCACAATTGAGGTGGGGAAATTTCTCTCTGTTAGTGTTTTGCTTTTTATTCTGATAAACAAAAAGTTGTTATGCTTTTTATTACATTAAGATGAACAATTTTATTTAGAAAATTTTCACTTGCAGGTTTCGGATGCAGACCATATTGACAGGTTAATATCATGCCTGCACATGGCTCTTCCCTTTTTCACGGTATGCACTTTGTTTGATATCTCTCAATTTCTGATTCTGGTTCACTGTAGATCTTCTGACCTCTTCTTCCTTTCCCCATTCATGCCCAACGCTTCTTTATAGACTCAACTACTTGAACAAGCACATTGTACCTGTTTTTGACAAGGTAACATGTTGGTTTTTCACCAACATTGTAATATGTTGGTAATAGTGGGGGTTTTCCTTTTCCAAAGACTTCCCGTATCTATTTTTCTTTCATAAAGAGCCTTCTGTAGCATATGCGTCTTAACTGTCTTCTTTCCCTGCCAGCTTCCTGAGGAACGAAAACTTGATTTGCTCAAAGCACTTGCTGATATTTCACCTTCACAACATCACAAGAGTCACGGCAGATCCTCCCTTCTATAGTTCAGCTAAATAAAGGTGCATACTTGTTTAACTAGAGAAAGTAGGTTATGTCTATACCATACGGGAGAATATGTGCTTCATTTCTGCTAGATGATGAATGACATGTGGGCACACTCTGGAAATTTCTTTGCTCAGGGATTAGTACATTCATTATATCATCCATATGTTTTTGAAGCTTTCAACAACAGAAATGTTACTTCTTTTTGCAAAGTGTCTCTTTTAACCGTTTTGTTGTTATCCTCAGAAGTACATGCCTCGAAGAAAGACTGGAGAAGAGATGAACTTTACTTATGTAGAGTGTTTGTTGTATGCGTTTCACCACTTGGCCCACAAGGTGCTGAATTTTGTGATTTTACCTGTAAACATACTGATGTGAGTTGCTGCTGTATATTGGTTATTTGATTTCTGCTGTTATATAGGCTCCAAATGCCACAAATAATTTTATGTGGTTACAAGATAGTGACTGGACAACCCTCAGATAGACTTGGGGAGGACTTCTCAGAGTATTATAAGGAATTCACTGAGAGGTAATCCTCTTTTTAATTTCTTGAAAATGTGAAAACTACTGTGTCCTTGTATCTTCTTTTATGATCCAGATTGAGCAGTGTTGAAGACCTAACTAGGGCTACCATGAAAAAATTAACTCAAGGAATGGCTGAGCACAACAAAGCAATGGCAGCTGCTAAGTCTGATGAAGCAAAGGATAGTATTGTGAGTATATTATTGACTGCTAAGTCAGTAGATTCCATGGTCTATTATTGACTGCTTTCCTTTGGCATGTATCTTATGTATTCTTATTTTTATTTCAGAAAACTCAAAAGCAGAATACTACAACTGGGGCGGACCTGTAATAACATTTTGGCAATGACAAAGGTTAAAGGGATTGAAATTCTTTTGATTTCTGGTTGTATGGGAAAATGCATAACCGTTAGAACTGATCTTTGTTATTGCTAACAATGCAGCCATTGCATTCAAAAACACCTTCGTTTATTGGAGATAATAGTATCAACCTATCTTGGAAGGAAGTTGCAAAACCTTTGCCCTCTACTGCAACAGCAACAGGGTATGAGATATCTGCTTGATCCTTAAACTTTTACTCTGTCATTAGCACGAGTTATGTCTTCTTTTGTTCTCTTATTTTATCACGGACATTAATTTAGGGTGGTCTGACACAAATTGCAAGGTTATTTGAGTAGGAATGATATGCTTATCTTCCTATGCATGCAGAAGCATGTTCTTTTGCAAGCAATTATCTGTTCTAAGATGGAGTCTTTCTTATTTTCTTTTACTCTCACAGAGGAAAAAGAACTGCTGGTTCTGTCAATGGGTCAGGTAATATAGCATGGGAAAAGGGCCGTGGTGCTGGTGGTGTGCAAAATCAGCTTGTCAACAAAGCATTGGAAGGTATATCTCATGGTGGGAGGGGTGGCATGAGAGGCAGGGGCAGAGGATGGGGTGGACGTGGAAGAGGCAAACGTTTCCGATAGATTTGATTCACACCCTACATTAAATTTGGATGAATTAGTCTGTACCTGAAGAATACAACTAGAAGTCAGTGATGTATTCAATTTCTTCTCTGTTGGAACAAGTTTTGATTGTTAAGATGACGCTGAAGTTTCTGAATTTGTTGTGGACTAACAGCCATTGCATCTGTCTGGAGCTTAGTGATCTAGGGTTTAGGGCTTTGAGTTTCCAATTCCTACGAATGTAGCTGATTGAAAAAGCAACCTAGGATTGTTCAAGAAATCTTTTTTGGATCACATCATGTTCATGCATATGTATCTTAGTGGGCAGCTAGTAGCAAGCAAAACCCAATTTGAATGTGATTTCGGTAAAATGTTCAGGTTGATTGTGTAATTTTATGAATGTCTATTTTCTGATCATCATCTGAGCTAAGAAAACAGATATTTTTGTATGTGATTTGAATTTTCAACTGAATATCGCATATGATATCCTTGTGGTTAACAGGGTTTAGAAAATTCTAGATGATTTCCGAAGGTTTGCATTGCCAGTTTTGGTAGTAAATTTTTTTGTATTCGGAAACAGCTTTCAGAGCTCCATCAGATCTACCTCACAGTTGTGTTAGGAATTATATGCAGATTGTAAAAATTACTGAACTTTTATCAACATATGCTTTACAAATCATGATTTGTTGTTGAAATCATTATTCCATCTGGGTATATCTCCTGGAATAGAAACATGCACGTAAACAATTATTGTCGTGAAGCTTTGCTTTCATGTCACAAAATATGTGCATTTATATTTTGCATTGCATGTTTTCTGATTTAAAAAAGAACAAGAAACAAATGCATTAAAGTACGAGAAGAAACAAATGCATAATACTTCTGCATGATATTAACTCAATGAATTAATGGACAAGTTATAGGTATATACAGCTAATGCAACAAGGCAATGCTATAAGTGGGCTCACAGGACTAATATGCAGCAAGCCACCACAACAAATAGGAAAGTAAATCTGACAATCTGGAATGTGTCTAACAATCTGGAATTTCCAGCACTTTCGTTTAACCTTGGGATGAGGCCTCCTGATTCCCTGGAGCATCAGTAGGATTTTCATACTCCCAGCTTACGGAGCTCAATTCATTTTGATCGGGGGATTGAGCAGAAATCTCAGCACTCCTAAGTATAATTTGCTCTCCATTGTATATGTATCTTGCAAGTTCAACAGTCCTGTTCCATAAGCTATTGTCCTCTTGAGAGACATTGCCTTCATAGTCCCTCGGATGGTGCTGATAATTTTTCAACAAGTGGATCAAGAACAGAAGAAGACAAATGGTAGAAGTGGCACCAGATATCACGTATAGACCCATGAAGCTCTCCAGGCTCAATCTATCTGCGCTGTTATCACTTACCTGGTCTGAACAATCAGGTGAGGCAGCAAACCACTTTTCCTCCAATTCTTTTAGCTTCCCATTCTCTGGCAACGCAAGAATAGCTTTCGAGAAGTCCATGGCCATTGGAGAACCTTTCTGGAATGCCTGAAAGGGAACCAGAAGCACCTCGTTATTAATTCTAAACTACTAATGCAGATTTACCCCAATTGTGTATATAAATAATCTTTGTGTGTAAGAAAATCCTGTTTTGAAAGATGTTCAAGAAGTACTCACAAATCCCAGCCCTCCAAATCTGTAGGTGGGTGTTGTCCCAGTGTACTTCTTGCAGTACTTATGGATGAAAACATTCTTGTATGGCAGTTCAAGAAAGGCGGCAGCTATGTGGTGGCTTTCAAATTCTCCAGTATAACTGTATTCACTACCAACATTAATGATGTTCTCTGATTTGATACGAAGCACATTCTTCAGGTAGTCTTTCACAAACGAATCGCCATCACACCCAACTTTCAAGTTGTTTTTCCTTATAAACTCAATGTCTGTAAGATTTTGTTTGAGTTGATGGACCGTAAGAATTGAAGACAGACTAGCAGTGTAGCCAGAGGTTAGCACAAATACAACTAAAAGCCATACCACCACCACCACTCTAGTGAAGCTGTTGTATACATTCTCCCCTGTTAAATTAGACTGGATCAGATCAGTACTTTCAGGCCTGTAAGTAGCATAAGAAGTGTTTGATTTATAACTCCAGAGAAGGATACTTACTGTGAGCAAAGAAAAGAGAAGTAAAAGTGAACCAAAATGCAGTGGCCATCTGTTTTCTCCAGGGCCCTTCAAATTCTGGATTGTTTTGATGTTCCAGGAACCAAACTATGAACATTGTGTAGATCAGTAACGCGCCTTGTTACTGCCCACATTTCCCAGGTGAAAGGCTTCGTGAACATCCATGTCGATTCCTGAGACTTTGCCGGAACGATCATTGACAGACCTGACTCTGCATATGGCTGAGTAAATTCCACCAGTTCTGTTCTTTCTGCTAGGATGGTTATATCACCAACAGCAGCATCAAAAGTCTTCGGTTGATTTCATTCCCCAAGACAAACAATAAATCTCTATCAGAAAGTTTGAAAGATTACGAAATGAACTGAACTATGATAGATAAACAGCCTTAGTACACATTGTGAAAGTTCCCGGAAAGTGACATCACTTTCTCTGACTAAGTCAAGCTTCGACAAGCCATTAAAAATCCAGCGGATGAAGTTGTTATAAGTACAGGCCAGAAGCAGAAGCTTCAAAGGTTCTTTCAGACTAACTTGAAGATCAGTTCTAAATAAAAAACTTCTCTTGGTATATAAATAAAAAAATGGTTATATAAAAAGAATCACTGAGCAGATTGAGGAATTCTTTAAAAAAGCCTGTGCATAATCATAAAGAAAGAGTTTCAGAATCTTGTTAGTAAGAAGAGAGAATCTTACCTTATTATATACGTGATGAACCAGCTCAGTGCAGTTGCCATTATAAGGCACAAATTCATAAGATAGAGCATAATCCAAAACTCCTAGTATCATGTAGAAAAGCTCAATGCAGAAACCCGTGTATGTTTTCTCATTTGGATTATTGCCGGGCATAACCTTGACAAACTTTTCAAATGAAGTTCTACCTGGAACTCCAATGATCATCGGCTTTGCATCAGTGGGCATTACCTATCCTTTTGAAGCACGCTTTAGATCGCCAGGCCAAGTGACTGGACCAGACAAGCCTTGAGCCGTAATAAGAACATCACTAGTTTTGTTTTCCTTTTCACTGTGTTGGTTGACAAGGCTGCTTGAGAATCCAAATCCTGGCAACCAGAAATCCAGCTCTTTATATCTCTTTCCGACCAAATTTACTATCCTTAGTATGGGATTGCTTGACAGCCGGTGTCCTTCGAAAGAGATATTGCCACTCAAACCAGTGAAATTGCTTGATAAAATGTTTTTCAAGAACGTTTCTGGACTACTATGATCACCAGTAGTCATTCTATTCAAAGCCTGTTTGATTGTTGTAATGCTATCATAGGCACGTAAAGCATAAACTCCTGGCTCAAAGTTATCTTCCTCCGGGTACTCCTGTCTGAATATTTTGTGAAACTGGGTATAGAAGCTGTTGTAAGAAAGAGTATTCTCCGGATAGTAAGTCTTGATTCCTAGAGCACCTTCCATGGAGGAAATAACAGAAGTGTTAAAGGAGTCAAGGAAGCTTGAGATGGTGTCAGTCATTATCCAAGCTGAGTCTCGCCCCACAAGTCCCATCTGCTTAGCTTCTCTAAACAGATGAACTGTGGTAGGTATCGATGACTGAAGAACGATAAAAGCCCGGGAAGATTGGTTTAGTAGCTTCATCAGCCCTTCTTCAACAACTTCTTTTGGATCAGACATAGAAGAGAATGGTGGAAAAACCAATCGGTATTCAATCTCTGAACCAACGTTTTGGAGAGCCTCATATAAAAGAGCTAACTTCCCTGAATCACCACCATATGCATCTTCTTCATAGATTGCTATCACTTTTTTCCAGTTATACGAGTGAACCATAGCTGCAATGCATCTCATTTGTTCAGGATCATTATCTGCCATTTGCACTAAGAAAGGCCACCGGCGAGTGCTTAATGCTGGGGTTATGGCAGGTGCTGCAAATGCAATAACAGGAACTCGGCTTCTGCTTCCAACATCTGCAACTAGAGCTGATTCTTCCCATGCTTCCATGCCTATTATCGCTTTCACTTTCTTCTCCTTTATCAGCTCTTGAGCTGCCAACAGTTTAGGTACACAGCAAAAACTCCATTAGCCAACAACTACACATAATGATACTAAGAAGAAGCAAATTAAAATGAAAATAAGAGAAAACGAACCAGCAGTAAGGGCTAGGAGGGGATCACGTTCATGATCCCGGATGTAAAGAGAGAACTTGTGATTGTCTGAGTTCTTGTTGAAGTTCTGAACTGCAATTTCAATAGCCGTCTTCTCCTCTTTCCCAGAACGGGAATGGGTATCGATGATTGCCCCGATGTAAGTAACCTCCTGATCATTGTTCGTGTCCTTGGCTCCTTCTGAAGAGAGGAGAAACATGGAGATGATCACTAGGAAGAGAAGATAAAATCTCGAGACTTTACCATAAGAAAGGACAGGTAAAGGCACTTTGTGGCACAAAGTCTCAACCATTTTCTCAAGAAAGTTGTATGCGAACTCATGAACATGCTTTATGATATCATATATATATATATATATATATATATATTGTGACAATGTGAAAGTAATTACAAGGAATATCCCTAAAGATTAAATGTGTTGGACTTGGTCTGCGGTCAGTGTAATAAACCTAAGGTACTTAGAACTATAGTTTTCTAAGCTTCATTACTTCACTTTGCTCGTTGGTTGTATAATACTTGTTATATATATATATATAGGACGAGGTCACCTTAGTTACTTAACAACAAGAATGCTGGACTATCTTTGTGGTCATGATTCCTTATATTTTATGTACTTAATGAAATAGTGAGATTTTGTCAACGAAATTTTTTTAAAAGTGTAAACAGTCAGAATTTTACAGAAGAGAATATTATTCTTTACACACTTTACAATAAAAATACAACACATATATACTAGTAGCAGTTTACTAATCAATGAGTAAATTACTCCTTAATATATGGTAGTAACCAATCAATCAAGGAGTAGATTACTCTTTTCCTATTATAGACAATGAAATTACAGCTAGCATATCTAAAAATAATCTACTTTAATTTGCAACATAAGATTTTCTAACACTCCCCCTCAAGCTGGAGCATAAATATCTATCATGCAAAGTTTCTCACTCAATCTGTGGAAATCTTCCTTCTTAAGTGCTTTAGCAAACATATCAGCAATTTAATATCTTGAAGGTGTAAAAAGAGTGCAAATCTTCTTGTCAGTAACTGCATTTCTCACAAAACAACAATCGACTTCTATATGCTTTGTTCGTTCATGAAAAATAGGATTGCTTGCAATATGAATTGCAGCTTAATTATCACAATGTATAGGAATAGGATCTGAATAGGTGATACCGAAATCTCTGAGGAGAGCTTTCAACCAAATCAACTCACATGTAGTTTGAGCCATAGCACGATATTCTGCTTCAGCATTAGATCTTGAGACAACTATCTGTTTCTTACTCTTTCAAGTTACTAGATTCCCACCCACAAAGGTACAATATCCAAATGTAGATTTTCTATCACTCTTGTCACCAGCAGAGCTAGCATCAGAATAGCCAACTAATTTCACATGATTGTTATTTTTAAACCATAATCCTTTTCCTAGAGATTTCTTTATATATCTCAAAATGTTGCAGGCAGCCTCCGAATGACTTTTTATAGGCTTGTCCATGAATTGACTAATCAACCCCATGGCATGCATAATGCCTAGTGTAGAAACTGTTAAGTAAAGCTTCTCAACAAGTCTTCTGTATTGTCCATAGTCTGCAAAGTCATCATCCTCCTTCCACAGGTCAAGATTAGGTTCCATTTGTGTATCCAACGGTTTTGCACCAAGTAAACTTATTTCTTGTAATAGATCAGTTGCATACTTTCTTTGAGATAGTACTGCACCTTCTTTACCATGAGCAACTTCAATACCAAGAAGGTACCTTAATTAACCAAGATCTTTGGTGACAAATTATTGGTGCAAATGTTTCTTGGTTGCTTCGATTCAATTTACATCATTACTTGACATGAGCATATCATTAACATAAACAATAAGTATTATAATCCCCAATGAACTATGTTTTACAAAAACCAAATGATCAGCTTGACTTCGCTTGAATCCTGCTGCAAAAACAACTTGGCCAAACTTATCAAACCAAGCTCTAGGACTTTGCTTCAATCCATAAATAGCCTTGTTGAGCTTACATACTAAGTGAGTCTCCCCCTGAGCAACAAAGCCAGGTGGTTGCTCCATGTAAACTTCCTCATTCAAATCTCCCTAAAGAAATGCATTCTTGACATCTAGTTGATACAGTGGCCAATCACGATTAATTACAACTGAGATGGCCACACGAATAGAGTTCAACCTGACAACAAGTGAAAAGGTTTCAAAGAAGTCAATACCTAGTGTCTGCGTGTATCTTTTTTGCAACTAGTCAAGCTTTATACCGATCAATAGAACCATTAGGATTATATTTGATTGTAAAGACCCAACGACAAGCAATAGGTGAAACTCCTTCAGGTAAAGGTACCAAGTCCCATGTGTTTCTACTGAAAAGAGTTGACATTTCCTCATTCATGCCCTGTTTCCAATTAAAATCTTGAACTGCCTTTGGATAATTCTTAGGAATAGATATGGTTGACAAAGATAAAGCTAAGTGATGAAAAATAGGACCAAGGTGATTAAAGGAAACAACATTACCAATAGAATGTTGGGTATAAGAGCGTTTACCTTTTTGGAGAGCTATTGGCAAATCATCAAGATCATCAGCAGAAGGCATTAAAGAAGATAGCTGTGAGACAGGAGAAGTTTACAACTTTTTTTTTTGTGTAAACTTGGATAGGTTTTGAAGAAGTAGAGTCACAGGAGACGGTGTTACTGTTGTGGGAAGCGGAGCTAACTCTTTGACTTTAGAGTTTTTAAAAAACGATTCCGACTCAAAAAATTCTTTTTGATACTGGATCATAACATTTATAACCTTTCTAAGTTCGAGGATAACCTAAGAAAACACAACGGACAGCCCTAGGAGACAATTTATCCATACCAGTTTCAAATAAATGAACGAAGCAAACACACCCAAAAATTCGTGACGTTAGAGAAAAGAGTGGACAATTTGGAAAAAGACATTTAAAAAGAATGTCACCTCCAAGAGTTGAAGATGGCATCCGATTAATGAGAAATCTAGCAGTGAGTACGGCATCACTCCAATAGTATTTGGGTACATTCATTTGAATCATAATAGTACGAGCAACATCAAGAAGATGTCTATTTTTACGTTCTACCACACCATTTTATTGCAGAGTATAAGCACATGATGATTGGTGAATAATGCCATTTGCAGAACAAAAAAGAGAGAAGTCGGTCTTCATATATTCTACGGCATTATCAAATCGTAAAATACGAATACTGGTTGAAAATTGAGTCTTTATTTCATTGTAAAATGTTTGAAATACATCTAAAACATGAGACCTGTCTTTTAACAAATAAATCCAAGTCATTTGAGAATAATCATCCATAAAAGTGATAGAATACTTATGACCGGACAAAGTAGGATAACGACAAGGCCCCGATACATCGGAGTGAACTAAATCAAAAGGACTTAAACTTCGACTCTCTCTAGGAGAAAAAGACGACCTGTAATGTTTTCCTAACTGACATGCATCACAACTTATTAAAGCAGTAGACTCAATAAAAGTAACTGTTTTTTTTAACTTGAAAAAACTAGGATGACCTAAACGACAATGCCAATCATAAGGAGACACACCACCAGTAACAATAGCAACAGAAGAATTAAGAAAATAAACGCCTCCTGATTCAGAGCCGTGTCCAATCAATGTATTCATCTGAAGATCCTAAAAAATACAATGAGTAGGAAAGAAGGTTACAGAACAATTTAAAGATTTTGTGATTTGATTTACTGAGAGAAGATTAAATGATAATTTGGGAACATGTAATACTTGATTAAATGTAAGAGAAGGAGTGTGAACAGTACCAAACCTAGAGACAGTAGAAATAGACCCATCAGCTATAGTAATTGGTGATAGAGATTGACAAGGAGTAAAAGTATGAAACTGACGTTGGTCCTCAGTCATGTGATTTGATGCACCAGAATCTATTAACCAAGAATTACTAGAAGAGTTGCAAGTGCAGTGGTACCTGTTTGGAGGGTATGAGAGGCAATAGAATTAGGTTGTGATTGAATTAACTGTTCATACTCCACCTTAGAAATCTAAATAACATCATCAAGTCCAACTGAAGAAACAGAACCATCAGAAGTGAACGTAGCAGCAGCTGCCTTAGAAGTGTTGTGCTTTTTGGTACGTTTGGTAGCCCATTCAGGTTTACCATGTTTGTCCAATATGCATCTTCAGTGTGATTTCCTTTGCTACAAAAATCACATTTTCTATCACGTCCTTTACTATTTCTAATATTATGCCCACGTCCTTGTGCGAACATGGCAGAATGTTCAAGAGTAATAGGTGGAGATGATAGAGTTAAAGAGGCTGATTGCAAGCGAGAGAATGCTGCTTAAAGAGTAGGCATTGTGCTTTCTCCAATAATTGACTTTTGAGAGTATTGTATTGGCCATTCAGATTCATAAGAAATCCACAAACAAAGAGATTTTCCCATTGACGTTTTTGAGTTTTTAGATCTGTAGAGAGGGGTTGTAATTCATGAAATTCATTGATAATTCCTCTATAAGTAGCAAAAAATTATGGAAGGGATTTTTCACTTTGTTTGTTATCAACAAGTTGTTGAAACAAAGAGAAAATTCGAGAATTATTACCATCATTTGAGAACATTTCTTTAATAGAGTCCCACATTTCCTTAGCAGTTGATATCAATCCAACGGAGGTAGCAATCTGAGGTTCCAAAGAATTCAGCAACCACGTTTTCACGGCACAATTAGATTGACACCAACCTCCATATTTGGAATCCTTAGTGTCTATCATCGTTTGAACTAGATGATGATCACGACCTTGAGAACTAAGGAAGGTACGAAATGCTTGAGACCAAAGAGCATAATTTTTACCATTAAACTTTATAGTAGTTCCAATAGAAGCACGCAAATTAGAGTGAGACATATTATCTAATATCTTGAATTGTAGATTCAAGTACCCAAAAATAAAATAAAATAAAATGCACAACCTCAAACACAGAGGCACAACCTCAAATACGGAGGTACAAAAAAAAATTAATCACACAAGAGGGGGATTGATTAACCCTAAAAAAAAAAGGTTTAAGATTAGAATGAACCTTGCTCTGATACTATGTAAACAGGCAGAATTTTAGAGAAGAGAATATTATTCCTTACACACTTTACAATAGAAATATAACACCTATATATATTGGTAGCAGCTTACTAATCAATGAGTAAATTACTCCTTGATATATGGTAGTAGCCAATCAATCTAGGATTACTCCTTGATACATGGAAGCAGCCTATCAATCAAGGAGTAGATTACTCATTTCCTATTATAGACAATAATATTACAGTTAGTATATCTAAAAATAATCTACTTTAATTTAAAACATAAGATTTTTTAACAAAAAGTAAACAATATCTAAACCATGACATGATTAATAACTGAAAGCAAAGATTATTCCAATGGGTAACAGACAACAATTGAATACATTGCCAAGAAAAATCTTTTACTGGCGAACAGGAGAATTGACTTTCAGTATTCGTCATCTCAGTATCTTTTTTTGACAATCTCTGAACCAGAATCTCCACCTTACCATGAAGTTTCTCAGATGTTTCCACCCAACTTACATGTTAAGTAATCCTAAAAAGTCTTGGTTGTAACGTTGGATGGACCAGCACAAGTGGGAGGTCCAGGATAATCTTCAAAGCTCCCCTATTTGAATGGAACCAGTGGCTCAAGTGAAAGTCGGCAGCATGCAGACAAAGAGATCAGATGTGACTGTCATTGAAAGCATAAATTGATTTAATACTTTCTGGTAAAAGTGCCATTGTTAAGATCAAAGGGAAATGTATGATCAATCTTAGGTCATTGCTTAATATTTTGATTCATGTTCAAGTCAGGGAATTGACCACTCTGGTATTATAATCTCCTCTCATGCTTTCAGGATAACTTTTATTGACCCAATAATTCTTTCATAATTGGAAAAAACATTCATGGAGGTCAAGGTAATTGTGTAAGCCGTCTTGAGTACGTTAAATGCTTGCAATTTTCTTTTAGGTCCAAGAAAATCCTGTTTGCCTTCAAAGAAAGCTTGGTGCTTTGCATTCTTCAGTGACAGCATAGCAGCCAGGAACGTTCTTTAATTAGCTTATGTTTCAAATGAGAAGTCTGAACAAGGTGCATGCAATAACGAAATGAAGCTGATAATTGACTACCTTTACTGCAACATTACATACAGAAAAATCAATTAGAAACAAGTAGCAGTTTTGGGGGGATATTTAGCATGAAAGAATATAATTAGGTGAATATATAGGTAACAGTATAAAACTTAGCCTGGACCAGTCTTTATCTCAGTCAGTTTCCTACTCCTTTCCATGCAGTGAAATTAAACCTACAACATCTCCATCTCAGGTTCTGAAGATATCCGAAAATTCTCAGAATTTTCAGGATCAACCAATTTTAACTGCACAGAACTCCATCGATGTACATTCAGTGCTTGGGGGGATGTTGAAGCTCTCTGTGGATAGTGAACATGGCCATGATAGATATACCTAGCGAGTATAGCAGTCTTGTTCCAGAAATTGCCATCTCTTGGAGTTGTATTGCCTTCAAGTACTTCTTGGTGACGCCTGGAATCCCTCAGCCGAAGAATGAGAAATACCAGAAAACAAAGCGTAGAAGTGGTAACAAAGATACCCCAAAAGCTGCGGAAGCTCAAGCTTTCAGTCCCAGTATTAATAGCATCTCCTGAACACTGTCCCGAGGGAGTAAGCCAGTTGTCTTCAAGACTCTTCAGCATCCCATTTATTGAAAGAGCTAGTATGGCCCTGGAGAAATCAGTAGCTAGAGGTGAGCCTTTCCTGAATGCTTGAATGCATCGGAATGGAATTGAATCAGTAAGCTTTCCGTTGTCATGCTCAACTCTACATGTAACTATGAGGTTAGAACTCACAAAGCCAAAGCCTCCGAATCTGTATGTGTATGCAGTTGAAGTGTATGCCTTGCAGTGCTGCCCGGTGAAGACTTTCTCGTATGGAAGTTCAAGAAATGCAGCAACCATTTGTTTGCCTTCAAATTCATCTACATAATTGGATTCAATACCAGAGGTCTTGATCTTCTCCTCCTTGAATTTAAGCACATTAACCAGGTAATTCTTTATGAATGAATCGTTATCACTGCCAATGCTTAAGCCTTGCTGCTGCAGCATCTGGATATTCAGATCTGGTTCCAGTTGTTTGACTGTGACACCACGAAGAGCCAGACCACCACTACAACTCGAGACAGGTGCTGTAAATTTTCTATAAAATTTACCAGTTTTAGTACAATTTTGGCTGTTCATTTTTGAGTCCAGCTTTTATCAGGGAAAATAGAACGGTTTTAGTTTCTGAATGCTCACTATGTCCAAAGAAGAGAGAAGAAAAAGCAAAACAAATTACATTGCTGATCTGAGTCATCCAGAGGCCTCAGAAATCTGGATTAGACCCATGTTCCAGGATCCAAACTATCAGCATTGTATAGATGAAGACAGCACCAGTGGCCACCCACATTTCCAAGGTGAAAGGCTTGAGGAACATCCAGGGGGACTCTCCAGCCTTGGCTGGAAATATCATTGACAACCTGATTCAGCATACAGCTGCGTAAATTCCACGTACTGGGTTCTCTCAGCCAATATGGTTATATCACCAACGGCTGCATCATATTTCTTCCAATGATTTTGGTACAAAAGTCATAGCAAATCAGTCAGTTATCTGAAACAAATTATTGAAACCGAAAGAAAAAGAAAAAAGAAAAAAGGATTAAAATCTTGTGCAAGTCATTGGCTTTTGGTCATATCTGTAAGAGGGTTCCTGGAAAAACCATATCAAAGTATGGACAAACTAGCTGAAAAGTCTTGCCAAATAAATCATTATTCTGTAAGAATTTTCCTTATTCTGTTTCCGGTATCTTGCTAACGTTGATGCTTGACTAGCATAGGTTTGATTCTTCTAAGCATTCGTACTAAACTTATTGATTCAAGTGTCTTCTAGAGCAAACTCTTAAAAATGCCACTCAAATTTTGGAAAGTTTGATCAAACAGGCACATGTGCAGAGAGTCTGAGAGAAGATTGTTACCTCGTTATAGACATCCATGATCAGATCATCATACAAGCCTTCATGGCGTACAAATTCATGTGGCAGAGAGTAGTTCAGTGTCTCTAAAATTTTCTCAAACAGATCAATGCAGAAACCTGTAGGCTCCATATCACTGTACCCAAAAGACACGGACTTCTCAAAGGAGGTTCTTTTAGGAACTCCAATCCTGAAGGGCTTTGCCTTGGTGGGGATTCTCCAGCCTTGCGGACCTTTCTCTAAGGTCAAGTCCCCTGGCCAGATCACTGGACTAGATAACCTTTTGGCAGTTTCATGAACATCAGTGCTGCTATTTCCTTCGCCAGTTTTTTCAATGTTAATGAGTGTCTTTGAGAAACCGATCCCTGGCAACCAATAGTCCAGTTCCTTGTATCTCTTCCCGATGACATTCACGATCCTTAAAGTCTGAGCTGGAAACAGCTCGCCTGTTCTGAAACATATTTTGCCACTTAGGCCATTGAAATTGCTTGATGACATGAACTTCAATAGCGTACTTGGATTACTTGTTATCGTCCTGCTCATTCTTCTTAATGCCTGCCCAACTGTTCTTATGCTATCATATGCTCTTAAGACTCTGAATTCCTGGCTGGAAGTCCCCTTCCTCTGGATATTCAGGCAGGAAAGCTCCCCGGAGCTGAGTATAGAATTTTCTGTCAAGACTGCTATCATCTGAATAGTATGTCTTGATTCCTAGAGTACCTTCCATTGTAGCAATAACAGAAGTATTAACAATGTCCAGAAAACTTGTAATTGCCTCTGTAACTGTCCAGGCTGAGTCCTTCTCTACCAATCCCTTGTTCTTAGCTTCTCTGAACAAATGAATCGTCAAAGGTAACAATGATTTTAGAACAATGAAAACCCGAGACTGTATCTCTAGCAGCTTATCCAACTCCCTTCGAACAACTTCTTTCGGATTAGACATGGAGTTAAAAGGTGGTAGAATCAAGCTGTACTCTATCTCTGAACCAACTTTTTGTAGAGCTTCAGATAAAAGAGTCATCTTCCCAGAATCAGTACCATATGCATCTTCTTCCTAGTTTACTACAGCTCGTCGCCAGTTATACGACTTAACAACAGCTGCTATGCACTTCATTTGTTCACGATCATCTCTGGCCATTCTGACCAAGAAAGGCCAACGCAGTTTTGCAAATGGTGGAGTTATCGCTGGTGGTGCAAATGAAATGACTGGAACTTGAACTCGGCTTCCAATGTCAGCAACCACTGCCGCTTCCTCTCACGTCTCCATGCCAACAATCACTTCCACGTTATCGTGTTTGATCAGCTCTTCAGCCGCAAAGCAAAATCAAGACAATCTCTTTCGAGAAAATAAAAACCAGAAAAATTGTTTCTGTATCAGTAGCAAGAGAGCTCAAAGAAGTAAACCAACCAGCTCTAGCAGCTAAAATCGGATTTCTTCCTGGGTCACGGTGATGAAGTGATAGCTTCTGGGTTTTGGACTGGTCGTTGAAGTTCCGGACAGCGATTTCCATGGCAGTCTTCTCTTCTTTTCCAAGACGAGAACTGACATCGATGAGGACACCGACATTTGTAATCTTTTCATTAATGTTGTTGGCAGCTTGAACTCTATTAGAGAGGATGATCAGGAAGAAGGTGATAAGTATAGAGAACAGCAACCATGGCTTCTGAACTTTGTGAACTGAAACAAGAGGGAAAGGCAGAGATTTATTCGTTCTCTTATCAAAGCTTGTCATCTTTAACATGTGAACAATCATTAATAATTTTGCAGCCTATGAATTATATGGTTATGACTACGAGGGAGAGAAATTGCTAGGAATTTTGGTGCTTGATTTTGTTTATGACTTGGCTTTCTTGAAGAAAAGTCAATTGATTAAGCTTCTCTTCATGAAGAAAATATTAGAAAAATTAAATTTCAAGCAGTAAGGTTTCTGGAGAAACAAGCAATCTTTAGCAGCATTTCACTGTTTGCTAAGAACTTGGAAGTTTTAGTTGGCCTGTTTGAAAAGTCGTCCGGTTGTCCACGAACTGATCCTTGGAAAAGAAAGAAAGAGAGAAAGAGAGGAAAAAAAAAAAAAAATCCCTCACTTGAAATGTTTAGGCAAATGATCAAGATGGTGGCTTTTGATATTTCAAAAATTTCAAGATTTAAGGTGATATTAAATAAAATATTAAGAATTATTGATGTTCGGTTTTTATCTCATGAATACAAATATTTTTAATTTAAAATTTTATTTTTATATTTAATTTATTATTTCATATTTAAAAAAGCTAAATTTTGAAATACTGATTAAATTGATTTTACGTTAAATATTTTAATTTAATTTAATTCAATTTGATTTTAATTGTTAATTTTTTTAATTGTAATATTTGAATTAAAAGTTTTAAAAGGAAATTTTAAAATTTTTTAAAAAATAATAATAAAATTCAAATGACATAATAACTATAAAATTATTATAAGTCAAATTTGACCTAATTTTGATATAAATGTAAAATATATATATCAAAAAATTTAAAAAAAATATTTCAGTAATAATTTTTTAAAAAATTAATATTATAAAAAATTCATTAAATATAATTTACGAATTAAAAATATTTAAAAATAAAAATAAACTGAAAATACAATATAAAATATATTAAATTGTTTTAAACTATTTTAATTATAAAAATATGCTTAATTTTTGTAACTCAACATAGAGAATGATGTCAAAATTAAAAGTTCAAGTTTTAAAATGTAAAAATATTTTAATTATTAAAATATCTAAAAAAAGAATCTAATAATTTTTTATTTCACATTGAATCAAATTTTTTATTTAAAATTATTTTCAATGAATATTTGATAACATTGAAAAATATGTTTTTCATTGTTAAAAATTTTGAATTTTTTAATAATAACATATTTATAAAATTTAAAATTTATTATGCTTTTTATTTTTTTAAAATTTTAAATTCATATCTTTAAAATTCATAATTTGAATAAAATTGTTAAACAAGCAATAACAAGACTTAAACTAAAATATTATATTATATTATATTAATCTAATTAATATTTTAAAGTTTAAAACGAAAAAACAAGCTTTTCCCAAAGTTTTTAATATTTATAAAAATTATATAAGAATATAATAATAACATTAATAAATATGCAAAATTAATATGCTATTTATTTCTACTTAAGACAAAAAATAATATATTATATTAAATAATTCTTTTTATTAGATAAATTTTATGATAGTGACAAATGAAAAAGTAAATATTATTTTAAATTCAATCAAATCTTAGAATTTAAAATATTTAAAAAATTTTTTATTCATTAGTTTTATCTAAATTAAACTTTAATAAAAATAATTATGAAAAATAAATAATATATTGTTAAAATGCTTAAGAAGTTACTCAAATAAATTTTAAATTTTATTTCACGATCATCCTTAAGATTTGAATAATTTTTTATTAATGAGTATTTTTTATAAATTTTTAATTTTTTAATAATATATATTTTTAAAAATATATTTTTTAATTTTTACAAAATTTTAAATATTTTTATGATGATATTATTTATAAAAATTTTAAACAAAATTTATTATAATTTTTTTTCATTTCAATAGTTTTAATTTTTAAAAATTTAAATTTATTTTAAAACATTTTAAAAAATAAAATTTGATTAAAGAGTAAAAATTAAAGTTTTAAATGAAAAAATATCTCACTACCAATATTAAATTATACAAAGTTTTTATTTATTCTAAACAGATGTTTATGAAATGACCTTTCTACTGAAATCTCCGTATGCAAACGGTCATATATCCGGGTTACCTGTGCAGGATCAGTCCATTGCAATCTGCGGGACCAGAGAAGGAAAGCAAGGCGAAGCAAAGCAATAGCAGCTGTTAACTATGTCGCAGTTTTGGAAACCAGGGACCGAGAAACCGCGCATCCTCGACGACGACGAAGGCGGCATCGTTTTCCTTGCCCCTTCTCTCTCTTCTTCGTCCTCTGGGTATGCCCTCCTTCGTTTCTCATTTACTCAAATACTTGGATGTTTATTTATATTTATGCATGTATTGTGCTTAGCAGGTATGGTTACGTGAGCATTGAGAAGCAGAGGCAGAGACTGCATGTATATAAGTACAGAACAGCAATTCTCTACTTAGTGGGGACTCACGCCACTACCATTATTGTTGGGGAGACCGGTACTGGCAAAACCACTCAAATCCCTCAGGTTTTATTTTTAATGTCCTTTTCTTTTCTTTCTATGCAAAAGTCTACAAGTTTTGTTTGAGAGGGAATTGCAAAGAAAAATGCTTTTACGTCTATTATTTTTGATGTATATACCCATAAGGTTTTTTGAGTCTGTCATACTGTTTTGTTGTAAAATAATATAACTAAGTTAAGATGATAATTTGTGTCTATTTGATTCCAGTACCTTAAAGAAGCTGGTTGGGCTGATGGAGGGCGTGTCATAGCTTGCACCGAGCCAAGACGGCTGGCTGTACAGGTACTTAGTTGTACTTAGGCAGCTCCCATCCCTTCTGGGAATGTCTCTTCCAACTTTTCTCTCCAGTAGATGTTTTTTCATGTCATATTTGTGCATAATTCTTGACATTTTTCTTCTAATGAATCATAGCTTCCATATGTTCAACTTTTTATCTCAAATGATTGTTGGTGGAGGGAAGTTTCTCTTGTTAGAAAACACTATATATAGTATTGTTTTGGTTCTTGAAATGGAAATAAAATTTTGACACATCATAACCATGGTGGTTCTTTGTTGAAAGGGAAATTTGGACTAATCATTGACCTTGATTTGTGATTGTGACACGTTTTCCTTGAATTGGTTGGAGGTGCTGCTCTACCATAAGTAATCTGCATAGCTTAGGTCATGCTCACTGCATTGTTTGAATTGATTGGGTTCCATAATTAAAGCTCTGCAAATTCTCTTAAATTCACGTGAACGAGTTAGTTTTATGATGTTTATCGTACAAGATGTTCCTTTATTTATTTATTTATCAAAAATAAAGATATATGGCATGTTTCTTTATTACACTCTTTCTCCTGATTATTTGGCTGACATAATACTAGATATCCTGTGGGTGCTTTGCATTTTCTAATTCTGTATTTAAATGATGTCTCTTATTGGGTTGAGAAGAAATGAGCCTTAAATTGTTTTGCTGATTATTTTGTCAGCTTTTTATGCTTAATCTTTTTTGTTCCCATATAAAAAACCGTCGTCAGATTGTCATGACTTTTCACTTGCTTATATTTTATAGGTTCAGTGTCTTGTATGCCTTAACAAGTATCAAGTGTCAATGATGTGCAGACAGTTGCTTCTAGGGTAGCTGAAGAGATGGGGGTCAAGCTTGGGGAGGAAGTTGGCTACACAATTCGATTTGAAGATCTTACTAATACAGTGAGACTCCTTTGTTTATTTTGAGGCTTCTTGTTATTGTTGTCGTATGATTTTTACCTTGGATTAAGGCAATCTCGAATGTGGATGCGTACCCTTGCGGCATACTGTATGGTTATTTGAAAGATTTCTGTCAACTATTAAGATTTTCTGTATGATCTCATTGTTCATGTGCTCTGTAAGTTCCTTGTTGCAATGCTAAAAGTTTTCTTATTTTCTGGCAGAACAAGGTGTAACTTCAATAAAATTTCTTACTGATGGGGTTTTACTAAGAGAAATGATGGATGATCCCCTGTTGACCAAGTACAGGTACCATTTAGTTCTGGAAACTCTTTGTAGTGTATTCTTTGGCTATCTTCTATATATCTAAGGAAAGGTTTTAATCACAAGAAAACCAAGGGTTACTACCACTGTGCATCAACAAGGCGGACACCTTCTCTATCCTTATATTTCCATTCAATTATTATTTCTACAACTGATGCTGGGACGATATATACTTTTTAAGAGGTGGCTTCTCGAAGTGAATGATTATGTAATGAAATATGACACCCTGTTGTGGCAGTTCTTGCTTCTGCACTTAATGTGCAAGTGTCTATTGATCATGGTTTCTGCAAAATAAGAATACAATACTTGACAAACTAGAAATTTGCTTCATATTCTCTAATAAAAAATTGAATTTTCTTCATCCAATGTACCTGTTGGTCCACGAGTGACAAGGAGCCTTAAGCGTATGCAATATTGTGTTACAGTTGTTTTTTTTTTTTTTTTTTGCTTATTTCTAGTATTGCATTTTCTGACTTTAGTATTTCTGTTAATTTGTTTATTATCTGGTCATGCAGTGTCATTATGGTAGATGAGGCTCATGAAAGGTCTATTTCAACTGATATTTTACTGGGTCTCCTGAAAAAGGTATCGATTTTGATGGACAACATCCATATGTGGTCATTGGAGAAAACTAAGAAGTCTGTGATTTTGTTCTTTGGGGTTTGTTCTCTTAATATTTGCTACTGATAATTCCAGATCCAAAGGCGTCGACCTGAGCTGCGCCTGGTTATCTCCTCTGCCACAATTGAAGCAAACTCAATGTCCACTTTCTTCCAGTCCAGGTTCTCTTCTAAGCATTGAAATGAAGTTGGCTTCAACTTTTGGTTGTTTTAGCTGTCCTACTGATTTTAGCTTGCATTTCATGCGGGAGTCCTTTTCATGACTATGTAAATTCGATATTTGGCTAACCTCTCTGTTACAACCAACTTATTCTTTTGGACTATAATAAGAAAATTCAACTGGTATGCTTGTCTTGTAAGGTCAGCTTGCAGTAATTTAAGCAAATAAGGTTCTGTCAAACATATCTTATCAAAGTAAAAGGTGCTCTAAACACTTAAGTTTGTATGCTCCAGGCAGGTTGATGCCCACAGATGTTAAACTCTTAATCCCCTCTCTCTCCCTCTTTCTCTCACTCTCTCTCTCTCCCTCCCCCCTCTTGTGTGTTCTTATGAGCTATCTAAGAAATTGATGGGCTATGTATAGTCATAACAGTTCCTGACATCATTGAAGCAAATTCTGAAGCCTTTTTTATCACTCTAATAAAGACAATTACTCACTTGAGTTGGTCGATCTCTATCTTTGCACGATGATTTTGCTTGTCAAAAGCAAAGTAGAAGGTCATAAGGTGAAGATAACATGTATGTCAATGTTTGTTATGTAATGTCAAACATGGGCTTATTCTGAACATTGTTGGACAATTTGTCAAGGACTTTATGCTTCGATAGTTCTAGGTTTATTGAAGTTAATCATTACTTTCAAATTAGTCTCCAAGTTATCTATCATTTTGTCAAGAATCCATATATATTTTAACTTGGATACATGCCAATATTCATTTGAAATTAACTAGAATATCTTATATTTGCTCTAAAATAGCAAAAAGCGTCGAGGAGCAGAAGGTGATGAGGTTGGACCAGAGATGGAGCCTGCAATCCTCTCTGTTGAAGTATGTTTTACTGTCAGTGTAATTCCTCTCTCTCTCTCTCTCTCTTCTTCTCTTCCTCTCTCTGCAAATGGTATTTTTGTTTGAATCACTCTCTTTGCAAATGATATTATTAGAACAACCCTTTTGATTTGTCTACGATATTATTGTAACAAAGTAATAAGTTATCTTCATGGTATTGTGACGTAGGCCTTTAGTGATATCATCTTATGACTTGTTTAAGATGTTACTTGAAAACAAAAAAGATCATTACCGAACAACAATACTAAGATTTCATTTTATGAACCCTACTTTCAGGGTAGAGGATTCAACGTACAAATTCATTATGTCGAGAAGCCTGTCTCAGACTATGTTCAGGCTGTTGTTTCAACAGTATTGTTGATTCATGATAAGGTAATTTGATGGTCTTGACAACAGTTTGATGTTAGCATGATATATAGGGATTGCGACTTCTCTCTGGCTTTTTGATTCCTAAGGCATTCCATTGATGCTAGAAATTATTCTCGACAAAAACTTAATAGTTTGTTCTGTCATGACATCTAATATATGAAATAGCATGACCAAGAGTGCACCTGCAGGGCATGCTTGAGTGATCTTTATGCTCCTGAATGAAGGTTGCTTTTGAGAAAGGCTTAACCATGTTGTCAGTCGTAATCTTCAAAGGACTTTCTTATTGTTGCGTTGTTGAATGAATTGGGTGCATATGACTGCTCTCTGGCAGGTGTTTTCTGTTAGTGTGCATGTGTTATCTGGTTATCTCCCTCCCGTCAGAATGTTTTCCTGTTGTAACTTTTTCTTGAGAAAATCTCCCTTCTACTGTGCTCATACGCTCCATAATTCAAACCGAGACTACAACTGCACCACGGTTTTGTAGTCTTCAACTCAAGTGAATCATTTTGAAGTTAGTTGTGTAGAAGTGAATCCAAAATCAACACGAAGCTTGCATGATGTATGGAGAGAAAATGTATGGAGAAGGAAGGGCAATCTGGACTATCTATGTTCCTCACGAAGGATGATTTGAAATGGTTTTGGCTTTTGATGAGCTGCTTGGTAATGGCAAAGAGGAAAGACAGTTGGATAAGGAACAAAAGAGAGGGAAGGTTTTTGCTGGTGAAGGCAAGTAAAGGAGAAATATAGGTGGAAAGGAAATAGGGAAGAAGAGGAGGAGCTCGTAGGAAGGAAGAAGAAAGAGACATACGGTGGGAAAGGATGCTGATGATAGGAATCAAAAGGCATTTGTTGGTGGAGGTAGGTAAGGGAAAAATATAAGTGTAAAGGAAATAGGGGAGAAGATGAGAAGCTCATAGGAAGAAAGAAGAAAAAGACATGCAATGGGGAAGGATATTAATGATAGGAGTCAAAAGGTTGGGTCGTAGATGAAATGGTTTTAGGGGTATGTGCTCAATGGTTGCGGGCAAATGAACGAGGTGGAAGGAGAGCAAATAAGAAAAGTGCTTGGAAGCGGCAAAGCAGGTGGTGGTTAAAGATCGGTGTACAGGGGGTGTTGGCCAAGGTGTGGGTCAAATAGGTTTTCTAGTTTTGGGAAATGGGTTAAAGAAGATGGGCAAAGTGGATCAAGGCTCTGATGAGTTCAGGCCTACTTTAAGATGGAAGTCCAAGATATTGAGCGAGGGGAGGGGTGAATTTAAAGAAAGGATTTTTAATGGGCCAAGTTTTGGCAATCAAAATGGGTCAACATGTGGATCGGGCAGGGTAAAGAAACAAAGGAGTAAGAAAATGGGCCAAATGTGGGTTGTCGAGTTGACTTTGATGCTAGGCTTAGGCCAAAAAGAAAATGAGGCAGAAGAGCTCCAAATAATGTGCCTAAACAAGGTGTATGGAGAAAAGGCTGAGGCGTGGTGGACAATCCTCAGCCCCGAGGAAATGGGCCCAAAGAGTAGCTCGGCTAGGTGGGTAAATGCAAACTCCACACCCTTATTCGACATAAAAGTCATTAGGGATGGGGTATTCACTTATCGATCTATGAGAAAGTATCGAGAGGTAGGTGGTAGACGGGGTAGCATCGACATTGGGGATAAGCTCAGGCGATGGAGAGTGAACGTTGAGGTAGAGTTTGAGACCTTTTTTGATGAGAAAAGCAGGCCGAAGGTATTGAGCAACATGGGTAGCATGGTGGCTTTACCAAATTAGGTATGCCCAGTCACCGAAATGAGTAATTTTTGTATTGGGGTAGGTAATTGGGATCGAGATGGTGATGAGAACGGGTTGAAAGCTATACCATTGGCAATCTGTGTTGAGGAAGTGAAGGAGATTGGGAGTGGTGGCAAGGAAGGAATAGGTATGGGGTCGAATGGCAATGATATTGTTCAGGTGATGAGATATAAGAAGGATGACAATCAAGAAATTTTCAAAAGGGTAATGAAGGTTTTGGGAAGCACATGCAAATCTTTGGACCTGAACTTTGAAGGTCTAGAAGACGAGGTGTTCGTTCTATTCATGAAATTAGAAAGCATAAGGTGGGTGAAGAATCTATCCAAGGGGAAGGTGGTGATGAAGAAGAAGAGTAGATAGGATGTAGGCAAATAGTTGTGGAGATTAGAGTTTGGGATAAACTACGATAAGGAAAGGATAAGAAAGGAAAAAGCTAGTTGGATTGTGAGGAGTCTAAGAAACGGTAAATCCCATGGTGCTTAAACTGCTAATTTGGAATGTCAAGGAGATTAATAGCATGGACAAGAGAATTGTCATCAAGCAATCACTTAGCAAGTGGAAGGTGGATCTATTGTGTTTTACAAAAGGCAAAGATGAATGAAGTGGAGTTGGGAGTAAAATGTAGCTTGTGGGGTAGAAATGATTTTCAATCGAAGTGTAAAGCAGGGCATGATGTATAATTATTTGTCAGAAGAGTACCATGCTTTTCAGTCTTTATCATCTAGTTTTGTTCAACAGAAACAAAATGTATTGTATTATTTACGTGGCACTAAAGGGATGCATCCTTTTACAATGTTAGTTGGATTGTAAGGATTAGTAGTTCAATGAACTTTATCAAATCCTTCCTATTTGCAAAAAAATTTTCTCAAGCCCACATTTTAAAGGGTTGATCCATGACTCTATCACTAATGCTATTAGTGTTTTCGAATTATCAAAGGCCCTTCTGTTTCTCTCTTTCCACGTGATCTAAGATAGAAATTAAGGAATCATACACAACAATCTTTTCTTGTCGCCGCTGTCCAGCTTCCACATTATAGTATCCTCCACATGATTCTTTATTTTAATACCTTATGGCTTGGAATATAGTTCTTCGATTTGTCTAACTTCCCAATCTTGTACATTCCTTCTGCATCTGATATACCATGACTGAACCTCCTCATTCACCTCACTACACTTATTGACCCAGACTTCTTTATTGTGTGTTAACAAGAAAATGTTTGGGGTAATCATCCCATAAAATTGTATCATCGCACCACTTATCCTTCCAAAATTTAACTGTCCCTTCTTCCCACTTTAAATTTTAAAAAGGTTTGAATTCATCCCACCCATTTCTAATGGACTTCCACACACTAACTCCTTACTCGTCTTTACCCACTTTCGTCATCCAGCCTCCTTCCAATTCTCCATATTTACAATCCAGCACCTTCCTCCATAGCCCTTCTTTCTCCCCCATAAACTTTCACATCTATTTTCCCATCAAGGCCTTATTAAGTAAAATAAATCCTTGATACCCAACCTTCCTTCTTGACTGGTTGCTTTAAACTTTCCACCTCACTAGGTGATATTTGTAAGTATCCACCATATTGCCCCATAAGAAACTTCTTTAGATCATCTCCTTGCTGACCACCTCTTTTGGTAATGGAAATATAGACATAAAGTACACTGACAGATTTGATAATGTACTCTTAATCAAGGTAAGTCTTCTAACTTTCGTTAGTTAATGCTTTTTCTACCTTGCTAGTTTCCTTTCAAATCTCTCTAAAATTCCATTCCATATAGCTTTCTTTTTATATTTGGCTCCCAAAGGCAATCCTAGATAGTTCATGGGAAAGCTAGTTGTTTTACATCCCATAATGGTAGGTAGTTCCTTCCCATTCACTTATTACCTTGCCAACTCACTTTTTTTCATGTTAATTTTCAGCTCTGATACTACTTGAAAGCCTACCAAAATAGTCATTAAGTTCAATAATTGTTCCTCTTTCACACCTTAAAAAACTATAGTGTCATCAGTGAACAAGAGATGAAATACCATCATCTCATTATTTGCCTCCCAACTTTGAAGTCTTTCATCAAACAACATTTTACTACCCTCTTCAATAAGCTGTCTGATGCATCCATTACCAACAAAAACAACAATGGGGATAAGGGATTCCCTATTTCCTTTCACCTAGTTCAAGGATGGGAGTTTCCAAAGCCTGAAGTCAAAAATCGAGATCGAGATTGCCCTCCGTATGGTTCAGGTCACAAGTTTCCTAGATCAGAGTTCGAAATCAAAGATCGAGATTGAAATTGCCGTTCATCTAGTTTAAGGTTAGGAGTTTCCTAAATCGGGTTTAGAGTCGAAGATCAAAATTTCCCTTAATCTAGTTCAAGGTCAGGAGTTTCCTAAATCGGATTCAAAGTCAAAGATCAATTTGTTGAAATGCTCCCAATTACTAATTGATATGATAAGCATATAGTACAATAAATATATTTTAATTGATGGTTCAATAACAAATTATCTATTCTAATATTGACGGTTTGATGACTATAGTTTTATATATTATAATTGTTTGTTTTAATACAAAAGTAACGATAATAACGTTACTGTATTAATGTATTAGTTTTCAGTAATTGTTCAAAATTTTTAAATTTTTAGTATGATTATCTATTCTAATATTACACCAATGAATATATTACTAATACTTTGTCCTTAATTTTTATTTTTAATTTCTTATTGCTTTTAATTTTTTAAAATTTAATTAAATAGAGTAGACTATTGTATTCTTAAATCCTCCATAATGTAGTTTTTTTATATTTATATAATATTAATAATTTTATGAAACTAATTTTTTACATTTAATTAGCTATAATTGTCTATTATATTCTTTTTAAATGAATTTAATATTTTTTATATTTTATAATTTTTTAAAATATTTATTTTAAAATATTAATTAAGTTTAATCGATCAATCTCTAACTAGGTAATTAGTTGCATCCATAAGTCTTATTTGTGAAAAAATATAAAAAATAAAAATATAGTTTTAGTATTATTTATCTTTTATATCTAGATATTATTAAGTAATGTTGAAAATATTATTATTTTAAAAAGCCCAAAAATAAAAATTAATAATTTCTTACATATTTAGTTCGATTCAATTTTGACTGAGTTTCTATAGTATTACCTGAATTGACCCAGTTCAAATTAAACAATTTTAACCTAAACGAAAATCATCAAACTGAATTGAATTGAATGGTACATTTAGTTTGATCAATTTAATCAATTTTTTGTTCACTCGTAATCAAAACACCTCTAGTGTTGCAACTTAAAAAGTTTTTTACTGTATTTCAAATGGAAGAGTGGATAGACTTCTCTTTTGGTTTTACTAATCCATGGTTTGGATCTAAAATCACATTTAATTTACTATATCAAAAGTAAACTATTTACGATCACATTTTTCTATTTTTGATAGAAAAAATAATTTTGTGATAATCATCAAAATGGTAAGAGCTAGAATTACGTGAGACAATAAATAAAAGAAAATAAGGAATAAGTCAAAACTAAAATTTCATCTAAAAAGTAAAATAATTTAAAAATAAACTTTTCGTAAATAGTCTTCATTAATTCAGTAGTAAAATGTAATTCTAACTTATTTATATGGTTTAAAATATCAATTGATTTGATAAGCATACACTATAAAATAGGTTTTGTTGATAGTTCAAAAGCGCTTTAATTGACTATTCAAAAACAATCATTTATACAAGTGATCATAAAAAGTGTAAAAAAATGTTGGTAATTTTCAAATTAAAATTAAAGCTTTTTATTTTTAAAATTAAAAAAGTATAATAGTTGATTTTGTAGTAAAGGTTTATAAAGCTTTAATATTTATTTTATGTTACTTATCAAACTCTCATATTTTAAAAATTAAAAATCAAAAAACTAATCTATTAATTTGGTGTAAATTAGATTTTAACTCAAATGATTATGAAAAATTAAGGATATTTTCATTGCTGAAATGTCTAAAATTCAACTCAAAAGAATTTTTAACTCCATTTTGAGTTCATTCCTCAAATGTGAATAATTTTGTATTTAAGATCTATTTATTGTGAATTTTTTAAATTTTTTAGCAATGTAAATTTATATATATATATATATATAGCTCTTGAAAACATCTAAAATTTTTTTCTGATGGTAGTCTGAATACATTTTTATATTTGTGAAAAATTTTAAATCAAAGTTAACTATATAAGATCTCTAATTTAAATATCTTTAATTTTTAGATTTTTTTGACAAGAATCGAGTGGACCAAATTAAAAAAGCAAAGTTTGATTTGTCATTTTTTGAATATAAGAGTTCGACTACTAGCATGAGGATAAATATCAGAGTTTTACATAACATTTATCCTTGATTTTAATATAAAATAAATAATTATATTATTATAATATTTTAATAATTTAAAAATAATTTTAATAATTTTTATTTTTATTATGATCTTCAATTTAATGTAAAATTGATGATTATACTATCAATATTAATTAAATTTTAATATAAGTTATCTATTATTTTTAAGTCTTAATTATTTTAATATAATCAAAGATTTTATTATCAATGGATCAATATTATTATTTGTTATTTTTAAATAATATTAAAATTTTGAAAAGCATTTGTCCATTTGATTAATTATATTTGTCAATTTTGTAAAAAGATAAACTATTATATTGTTGTTGTATTAGTATAACACATTTTTTTGAAAAAAAAAATATTTAAAAAGAAAGCTATGGTGAGAGAGCCTTTGCTTTTGCTATCAAATTTATCATTATTTCAATATTCACGTTTTTATTTTTTAAAAAATAAATGTTTTTTGGTTTTAAATATTACAATTACTTATTTGAGTTAAATTTTTTTAAAATAAATTTTTAATTTTAAATAAATTTATAAGTACAATAAACTTTTCGCAAAATTATATTGTAATATAATTTGTTTATCAAATAAGTTGGAAATATTTATATTCTAATAATGGTGGTGTAAATTGCAAAACTTCAATTTCATGAAATTCATATTTACCCTAATCTATGTTGATTATAAAACCTCAAATAAAAGAGTCAATCTTTTTCTTTAACATATTTAGTTCTTTTTATGCATCATGTATTAATAAAAAACACAAAAAATAGAATAAAATTCAAGTTTTAAATAAATATACCAATTATAATAACAAATATCAAGCAATTTATAAATTGAAAGAACAGGATATTGTTACATTTATCAATTGCAAAAATTTTATATTTACCTTGATTTATGTTCATCATAAAACCTCAATAAAAGAGCCTCTTTTTTTTTTTTTCCAACTTCATTCAGTTCAAACTTGAGTTTACATTCTTTTTATGTATCATGTTTTTTTTTTAAGAAAAAAATACATGAAAAAAATCAAATTCAAGCTTCAAATAATTATACCAACTATAAGAACAATTATCAAGCAACTTCTAAATTCGAAGAAAGGAACATTGCCGTTAAATGTATCAATAAAGTAGGACCCTCCTTCAAAGTTAAAAGATTGATGTGAACATTAAATTAAATAATTTAAATGTTAGCATTTAAAATAAAAAATAATAATACATATAGTATCCCTTATGAACACCTTAGTGATAAAACTTTTACAATTTTTCTTTCATATGACAATATAAAGTGTCAAAAACATCTTGAAAACTTTAAAATATAAATATCTAAATAATTATAGATATTTTATTTTAAATAATAACTTAAGTTAAAATTTGTTAAGTTACTTTGAAATGAGACATTCATATCGTTTCGAGCACGGCTTTACAAAGGATAAAAACAGTAAATGTATCTATGTCATTTTTAAGGGTGAGCATTCGATCCACATATTTTAAAAATCATATTAACCAAACTTATTAAGAAACAAGTCAAAAAGCAGCCAAATGGTAATAAAAACCAATTAAACTGAATTAATTTTCTTTGTTGGTTCGATGGGTAATTGAATAAATCAAAATTTTTTTTGCAAAAAAATTAATTAACATTAAATTCACACAAACACTTTTTTATCATTTCAAAGCTAAAATTAATGTACACATTATTAAACAAAACTTTTATAATAAATTAATTTCACAAAATTAAACATCATATAATATACCAAGCTAACAATTATATAAATTTCATAATAAATTCATAAACAAATATAATAACTTTTTATATGTTAGAATTTTTATATCTTCACTTTTCACTAATTCCGTCATAAAATAATTTATGTTTGCATAAAGATAAAAATAAAATCAAATTAATTTGATAGTTAATTAATAACAAAGATGAATAAAATAAATAATTAAAATAAAAAAATCAATTTTTTAAAATTGTTCGATTGAAAATATTTTTGATTGAAAATCGACCAATTAATTGAATTATTATTAAAAAATTGAGAAACCAAACTAAACTAACCAAAATTAATTCTGTTAAAACCGATTAATGCTCACTCTTTATCGTGTCGAAATGACCAGCCTTTAATATATCTTATATTTTCAAAAATAAATATATGCATTATATGTTGATACTTTAATTAAAATTTTAGTTAATACTTAAGAGATTTTATGTGAAAATATGATTTATAAGAAAATCATTTAACTAATTAAAAAGCTATTTATCTAAAATAACAAAAAATAAAATTTATTAACTCAATTTTAAATTCATAATATTATGGATTATAATTTATTTTGAATTTCTAATATAATTAAATTAGTAACATATAAGATCTAACTAACTAATTAATTAATTCATATAACTCTAATTTCTCATGTTCAGTTAGTAATACTACAATGCCAAATTTATTAACTAACTTATTAATTCATAATTATATAACTCTTAGTTTTTAATTTTCTATAAACAACATTTACTACTACATTATAATTTACAATTTTTTTTAAAAATTATACGTATCATAATATTATAAAATATAATATAATTTGTTCATAATTTCTAACATTAGCTCAAACATTTTATCTCTAATTTCTTCTGACTTAAATTCAATATGAATAATAATTTTTCATTTTACTCTAAATTTACTTAATTTTTTATTGATTTATTAGTAAATGTAATTTTGAAATCTAAAAGCAACTTTAAATTTAAAAATTATAAAAAATTACAACATATAAAATAAATTTTTAAATCAATAAATATAAAATAAAATAAACTAAGATGCCTTAATAGTGATCATATAATTTATCTCACACGTTTTCTTCTATCCTAAAAGCACAAATAAATTACAAAAAAATATAATAATAATTTAATAATTACAAAATCACAAAAAATAAATATTATATAAAAATTAAAAATAACAAAAATATCATAAAAATCAACTTGCCTAATAAATTTTATTCTTGAATTGAAGTAAAATAATTAAAAAATTATAAAGAGTAGTGACGTGCAAAATGACATTTTTTTTCCAAAAAATCATTGATCCAAAGCAAATTAATGTGACACAATTAAAAGTGATTTTGCAATGAGAATAAAGCAAAATGGTGAAATTTTAAAGATTTTAGATCAATTTGAGAAATGGTGGCGATAAAGAAAGAAGATCATTTTAAGATTTATAGTTTGGAATGTTAAGAAAAGTGGGCATATGTGGGCAAGGAGGTTTTAATTATCCAGTCCTTCTGAAACTTCTCACTAAAGCTTTTAAGCTTGACATTTTGGCCACTTTAATACTTGGATCATCATAGAAACTAATGATTAAAGTTTCAAATCTCTTTGGTTTTTGCTGAAACCAACTATAAAAATCTTAGAAAATTTCATTTTTTGATGTTAATTCTAACGATCATCGACAAAAATGAAGCTAACACAAACATTAATTGATAGCTCTCTTTAGAACTATCTATTAATAAGTTTCATTATATTTGTGATAATATTGATTGATAGTTCTTTTTATAATTATTAACTAATGTGGTTGTTACTTCATGTTTTCTATTTCGATGATATACAAATAATTTTTATATAATGATTGACTAATGTGGTTATAGTCACAAAATGAAGATAAATTACAAACATTAATTTGTATACAAATAACTTTTTGACTTTGAAGCTCATGTATGTTTGTACTAAAAGATAAAATTGACTTTTTTGGAGCTTCAAAATGTACCAACTCGATTCACTTTGGTTATTGTCAAACCTTATTTTGGCAAAGCAAGTATAACTATGGGCTCTAAACTCTAAAAACACAAAGAGAAAAGTTTAGAATGACATGCACTGAAGTATGTGAGGGCTAACTTTTATGTAGAGTAATTTTTTTTTGGAAGATAAATTACACTTATCTTATCTATAAATAGTTGATCAATATAGTTTTGAAATTTTTTGGAAGTTATGAAACTTTATAGTATTCTAAAACATTGCACATTATCGTCTAAATTATTCAATATATTATTTGTTCACTTGGAGAATGGTTATTACCTAATTCAAAATATTATAAGTAAATTTCATAGTAAAGAATTTTGTATTACAACATATGATCAACAACATATTGATCTTTGACAATGATATTATTTAAGGCTCTATAATTCATGCAAACCTTTAATTTTTTCTTTTTTTTAACCAATAAGGTAGGAGATGAGAATGAACTATTATTGGGACGTATCAATTATTCTTGCAAAAATTCTCAAACGATGCATTTAATCCTAGATTTCTAATAATAAGTAACATTACCTATAAGGTCTCACATTAATAGATTGACTATTCAATTGAAGTGTGATCAGATGGTCATGTGGATGTTGAGGTGACAAGCCTTTTAGTCTTAGAAGACCCCTTAGAACTCAAGGAAATGCTTCCTTAAGTAAGGTGAAAGTGCATGGCTTAATTGCTTTATTTTGTTGCAAGCCAATATTTGGAAAAAAAAATTTTGATCCTATTTACATACTGCAATTCCTCATTTGCAATTCCTTCCTAGCTAAAGTTATGATCAACTCTTTGTAGTCCATTTATGCCAACTTTAAAGTTTCCAACCATTTCATACACAATACTACTTAGCATGTAACCACTATAAACATGTTAAAATTGAGAGAATGTTAAATGATGAAAAATGTATATTAATGAGGTTGAAATCTTTAAAAAAAAAAAAGAGAAATTTTGCTTTTAATTTAGTAAACGTAGTTTAACAACTCTATTTTTTCAAATTATAATAATAATAAGAGGTTAATTACATTAATAGAACATATGTTTTATTCACAATCTCAAATTGGAACTTGTGAAAAAAATTGCATTTATTTGAAACTTAAGTTTAATGTCCATAACTTCTCCCTCATCTACAGTAACCATCGGAATCTCGTTTTCTTGATCTTTTCTTTTATTCCCCAAGTTGTCCACCCTCATATGTCCACTTCTAGTCACCAATGCTCTCCCTATACTCGTAAACCTGCTTCTCTCACTTGCAGCAAATCTGGACTATGACTAGCAAACCTGCTCATAGAAATCCACAAGGCCCTTTCTTTAACTACAATCGCTTTGCTAGTTTGTTCGACCATACCCAGTCTTGGGATAGGGCTCATGCTTCTTAACCCCTTGATTTTATCATCACGCTTTTGCCATCACTGAAAACACTCTCTATACTCCTCGTCGGTTTCTAGACATTATTTTTGACCACTTTTATTAGAGTAGGTGCCACTAATTTGGTCGTAGAGGGTTGTCACACCTTAACAGGAAAGTTGGGTCAAATAGACCCAGATTACTTCTCATGGAGTCTAAATTACTCATTTAAGGGGTTCCGAGTCCATGCTCTTTTTGACCTAATTTTTCCACTTGTTGGGACTCAATAATTCTTATTAAGGTTATTTACATAAGAAAGACTTGCATTTTGCTTACAATTTCAAATCAAGATCTGTAAAAAAAAGTTGCATTTATTTGAAACTTACATTTTTATTAATTCTCAATGTAAGACTTTCATCTATAGTTTTCGTTAATATTAATGATTTTGCACACACACGTAATGCACATGATATTTACTTGTACATTTACTATAACACTTTTTAAAATACTGTCAAAATAAACAAAATATCTTTTATTTTATTTAAATATTTATATTTTACAAATTTTTTATAAGTTTGATGCGAAAAAAATATTTTATTTGTTTTGATAGTGTTTTAATAAGGTAATTACTTTGGCTTCCTGAGAAATCACCCTTCATGTGCACCCAAGTAAATCTACTCTCTCCTGAAAAATCTTATAAATCTTCATAGAACATAAATGCAAATGTTTGATCTTGTCAAATAAGATAATAAAATAATAAGTTGTAAATAACTTTGAGATATTTATAGAGATAATTATACAAAGTACTAAAAATATTAATTATTAATACTTACATGTTATTTTCTACAAAAATCCGTTATCTACCTATAATCTATAAACTCATTGAGCATCTTAGTAATAGCAAACTCAAAAGAACTTGAAACAAAGTTTGCAAACTTGTCTATGGGTATAGATGCTCCATAGTTATATCCGAATATGTGGATCTCTCTCACCAAAGTCACCTCATCTCCCGTAACCCCTCATCTAAGCATGTTAATAAAAGTGAATTTGATACCTAATTAATTTTCATAAAAAATTAACTTAACAGAGTCCCCCTAAAAATTGGACTAAAACTTTCTAAAATACATGATGAAAATACAATATAATTGAAATTTTGAATTAACTAACACATATTTCACAACATAGATTATTTAAAATAATAGATTAAATATTTCAAACAATAATTTTTCTATAAATAAAACTAATTATCATCTTCAGAGTCTTCCTCTACCTTTTTCTCTTCCTCTTCCACTTTATCAATAGAAAAACTTTAAAAATCTAATTGATCCAGTATGTCTTCTTCTTCATCATTAATATCTATTAATATCCCATTTGGATCATTCAAGGATATAAGAGGATCATTCTCATTATTCTCAATTTGACGGACATCTCTTTCATCATCTTGAAATGAGCATCTTAGCTTGATCCACTAATGAAATTAGAGTTTAGAAGTTCGACAAAGACTTAGCCTTTATTTTACAAACAACCCACCAATAAATTACCATGTTTAGTAATTTTTAAAATTTTAGTTGCATTCGACACCTATTGGTGATTAGCTTCACTGTGCAGCTCTAATTGTGACCATCCATGGTGTAACCCAATGGCAAAAGGGTCCCATAAAATTAATGAGGCTAGGAATTTGGCTGCCATGGTGTGCATATTGGAGACAAACATATTGAGGGATAAGAACTTAGAGTTTTCAGCTGCTTTGGCCAGAGCAGGCAATAGAGTGGAGCATGTGGTGTACAATGATGTAGGCCATGTGTTCCAAGTTCATAGTAAGTCTCAACTCTCACAAACATAAACTCATGAGATGATGTCTCATATCAAGGCCTTTTATCAATCAATCATGACATCCTCTCTTTCTCTTGCAAAATGTACACACAAATATTATTGTTCAAAACATAGAAGAACTTTTATCATGTCAACTTAGTGTTCCTTTAATGAGAAAAGTAGGATTACAACACAAAAACACACTCAAAGTACATATTGTGAGTGATAAAAAAAATTTAGTGACGTAGCCTTAAGTTTTATGATTCACACTAATCATGAATCTTTAAAGCATTTACAAGGCCAACGCAAGCTAAACAAGTGGCATGCCAAGTGAGTGGAATTCATTAAAACATTCCTTTATGTGATCAAGTGTATATAAAAAAAAAGAAAAAAAAGAAAAGAAAAACATTTTGGTTGATGCATTATCTCAAAGGGATGGATCAAATCCTATATCGAGTACAAACTCACCAAGAAGATGTTATATAAAGTGTAAACACGTCTTAACCTCATCATATGTCTTTTAGAGTGAATGAGGCATTTAATGAAAAAATCATATGGTGAGTGCTAACAATGTTCAGTGCTAAAACGGACAATATCTGGCATGATTTTTGCCACTAATTTTGAGCATCATCATTTGGCATAACTCAGTGTGCTTAGATTTGAGAGGTTAATGACACTCTTCCATTTTTAGGGCATTAAGGGGTGGATCAAATCTTACATAGTCACATCAATATAAAGTGTATGCACATCTTAACCTCGCAAGACGTCTTTTAAAATGAATGAGGTATCTAAAAAATAAAATTATAAGGTATGTGCCAATATCAACCAATGCAAATCAAACAATACCTTATGTGGTTTTGATACATGGTCCTCGCTACTAATTTTGAGTATCATTATTTGGCGTCACCTATAGGATTTGATATGCCTAAACTTGGGGAGCTGATGATGCATTGACATATCTAGGACCCTAAAAGGTGGATCAAATCTGATATCGAATACAAATTCAACCAAAAAAAAAATTACATAAGATTTAAGCACATTTTAACCTTTTAATACACTTAAAATGAATGAAATGTTTACAAGATAAGACTACACGACATATTCCAATAATGATCAATGTCAAACCAAATAATATCTTAGGATGTTTCGATAAAGGATCTCTATCACTAATTTTAAACATTATTAATATATTTAATTCATTAAAAATATGTATATGATGTAGAGTAAAAAAGCTAAGAACATATGAAATAAGATAAAGGTCAGTCAAACTTTTATTCATAACTTGCCTCTTTATCTGGATATCCTACTTCTCATTATCTTGAAAACAACACATAGGAATTTGATTTTAAGCATTATAATACTCCTTGCTTGAACCAAAACTGATTTGTTCTTAAACTTTGCACACCCTCTGTCACTGTCAATTGTATATGTAGAGGCGGACTATATCCACGGATGACCGAAATTTGGTTGCGTAAAGTTGACCAATAACGATACGTTGGCAGTGCTACGGTGACAAGTAGTGGTCTGTGGTCCTATTAGTGCTTAACAATAATGTATCCAAGAATATGATGATTCTGACTTGAGATTGAGCACACAGAAACCATGATGACATTGACCCATACAAGAGACACCATTGTAGTACATAACATGAATCTGACAACATAGTAGTTACTTTCAAGGATATTAAAATGTTAGCTCATTCTCTCATTGACCCCTCCTAGTATATCAAATCATAAACCAAAAGGAATTCTACACTACCTTACACTAATGAGTTTGTTGCACCGTCTAATGCTTACTGGTGCTTTAGAATGGACGCATAAATCACAAACTTCAAGTTGTAGTTATTATATTCAATGACTGAACCACCAAATCAATCCATCAAGCCCTTGCCAACTCATATCGCTTTGATTTCAAACATATATAAAAGTGTTTTCATCAACGGCAACTACTCTTTGCTCTCGTTCATATGCTATCACTATGTTGTTATACTTATCACTAAGGTATCAGAACAGTGCCATGTTAGCGCCACCCCAATAAGCACAAAGAAAATATGCCAGAAAATAGAGGCAACTTCTAAAAAAATATTGTCACCAAATACCATAATAGCCATTTAACAAAATATAAATAAATACATATACATATATATATATATATATATATTAAATAGCAGTTTCAATTGCATCACCCTATTAAAAGCCAAAGTCTTAACAAATATTATCGAAAGGAACATTTTTTTCTGTTATTGAATTACCACAGCAAATGTTTTTAGGCATAAACATCTTATTCTCTTAACAATTTCTTTTGGTGTCTAGAAAAACTAGTGTTTAAATAACACATTAATGCTTTAGCTTTCATAATTTTCTTGAAAATAGATTTTTCAAATTTCAAGATTATGACTTCTAATTGGAAAAGTTAACCAATGTAGGAAAGAGAAAAGGGAAAAAAAGGAAAAGAAAGAATGCATGAAATGATTTAGAAGCCAAATGTATTAGTCACTTGTAAGCTGCAGTTTCTTTGCAATGTAAAGCAACATGTTTTCTATATGGGAAATTTCTTCCCCTTGGCTTCTTGATGTAAGATGAATTACCATAATCTTTCTTTCAATGTTAAAATAAACAGTGATATATATATATATATATTATACTTGATTGATTTTCGCAACAATTTTTAGGTTAGAACAAAAACTACGTATGTATCATCCAACCTTGTACAAATCTCCCAACAACACCAACCAAAACACACTCGTTATCAACAGAAATTCCTAATATGAAAGGCTAACGAGAAAGATAGAGAAACATTAAACTTACATTAGGGTGTGTGATTAGGCAATTGACGACAAACGATAAGGTGCGAGCTACAGGCAACGCATCACCAGCGAATCCACCAGTTGTGGTACCCACTCGAGTCAGCACTATCATCACGCTTATGTAGTCCTTCTTCCACTGACCCTCAACACACACAGAGCAGCCACAACAGGCCTCCAAGTATTGTTAGCTAATACACAATAACAGGCTTCAGTTTCAGAGAAAAGTAAGATAAAGACTGACCTTGTTTGAGGCGTGAGAAGCATAACAGGGTATCCTAAAACTAGTGGACAATCGTGGCTTTTTTATGAATATGTTACAGGTTGGCCAGCATGAGCATGGAAGCCATTTTTAGCGCAAATATTTTGTCTATGAACGATATTCAAAAGAGGATAAATGTCCTCTTCGTGTCCTCGGTTTTAGGCAGCAAGTTCATTGTTATGTTCTACAATAAGTTGGGCTTAGTTTTGTTTTATTGAATGCGTGATGCCCAACTTTAAGCAGTTTGTTTTGTCGCTGAGATATTCTTCAGTTCCATTAACAACAATTAAAAATATATAAATTTTAAATACTGATTTTATATATTTTTATAAAAATAATTAATTTTAAATTAAAAACTTATATTTTCTATACATATTTAAATTAAAATTTAAAGTATTATATCTATTAAAAAGTAAATATATTTTTAATTTAAATTTTAAATTTTATTACATCAAAAATATCAATTTAATATTAATTAAATTTTAACTTAAAAAACTATAAAAGCATATTCTCAAAATTAAAATGCTTTAAAAATAATTCAAATAAATTATATATTTTTTTACATCAATAATTTTAATTTGAATAATTTAGATTTATAAATTATTTTAAAATTTTTTAAATTTATTATAATATTAAATTTTTTAAAAATATATTTTTAATGCTTAAAAATTTTAGAATTTTTAAAATATTAATTTAAATTTTTTTACATATTATCAAATTTTAAAGTTAAAATTTATTATACAAAATCTCTAATTTGAATGTTTTTAATTTTAATTTTTATTAATATTTAAATTAAATAAATTAAAACATTAAATGTAAAATTGAACCAAATTAAAGTTCAGGATTTGAATTAAAAAAATAAGTATAATTCACCTTTTCTTTGGTTGACCCTTAATTAAAACATATAACTTAATTTTTTTAATAAGAGAATTTCATTTAATAAAATTTATTATTTTTAATAATAATTATATTATCATAATTTTGTATATATGATTTAAAATTTAATAAATATTTTTTATTAATTAAGTAAAAAATTATAATTTTTTATATTTCTTTAATTATCATATTTTATAAAAAAGAATAGTGTAAAAATATACTAATCCTCATTTCATACAATAAAAATTAAGATTATTAAAATTAAAATATATACATTTGATAAAAATTTAACATTATAAATATTATATATCTATAATCAACAAAAATTTTTGGATAAAAATCTCATAAAATTTTGATATTTATCTTATATGATCGATTAAACTTTATGTTTAAAAAATGGCAAATCAAATTTTGATCTATTAAGTTAGTCTAAATTGAATATTACCAAAAAAATTAGGATATTCAAAAAATATTCAAATTACCATCATAGAAAGTTTCATAATTTTATGAGCACTAAAAATATATTTTTAAAAATTTACAATATCAAAAATTTTAAAAATTTACAACAAATAAATGTTACATTGAAAATTGTTTAAATTTTAAGGATAAACATAAGATAAAGTGAATAACTTATTTAAATTATTTTTAAAATATTTTTTTAATTATTTGAGCTAAAAATTAATTTAAACTAAATTAAAAGATCAAAGCTCAAATTGTAATTTTTTAAACATGAAAATTTGATTGGTAACAAGAAATAAACATTAAGCTTTTATGATATTTTTATTTAATTTTTTTAATATTTCATTTTAATAATTTGTGCAAAATAAAATCTCTTTAACATAATTAATATTATAATTAATTAATTAAAATTTATACAAAATATAATCTCTTTAATATAATTAATCTTATAATTAATCAATTAAACTTAAAATAACATGAATTTAAGAAAAACATAACGATCAAAAAAATATAATGAGTTTACCCATGTAATTTTTTTATAAAAAAAAACTTGAAATGGATCATATAGCACGTTAGATTATTTGAACAAGCTGTAGTCCATAACTTTACTAAGTAGCATACACATTAGAAACCATTTCATCAAAATCTCTCATTTTCAAAATGCTGTAAATTGTACACTTTCTTTATGTTTTAAGAGAGGACCCAACTTACCATGCTGTGGTCTAGCATTTCTGATTTGAGAGCTTTATTAATTAGTGAGCTTCAAAGGCCTCGTCATTAGATTATCTTCATGATCCAAGATCCACACACAACAAACAAAAAATAAATAAATAAATTTATATCTAAAAACTCAATAAATAAATAAATCACCAAAACTACGAAATGAACTTACATGACAATGGTACACATAATCTAGCTCTGCTGTTGCATCAAAAGAATACAACATATTCATATGTATGTACGAAGCTTCACTAAAATCTTTGTCACATATCCGAGCGTCATTTTATACATGTTCTTCCACCCTTTCTCATGTGTTGTAACTTGTAATTTCTTGCCACGTGTGTACTTATTTATTTAGCACTTGATCACATTCCTCTTCATCATGCATGCTTTGAACTCCTCCACCTGCACCAACTCCATTTGATCTAGCACTATGAACAACCCTCGGTGTATGTGCAGGAGATGGTTATCCCTTGTGAGGTTTATCATGTTTCAAGCCTCACTGGTCCACACGTTAGGGATCTTTGTCACCGGAGATTCGTATGATTTTCCATTGATGTAAAGATGGGTGGGCTCATCGATGTTGCTCGTGTACTCGTACATAGCTATGTATCTTATGCGTGACACGCTGGATAAATCTAGTGATGGGTATTTGATTGATTTCTTGGGTACTCGCCATGTGTCAACCTCTGGATTTTGTTTTATGCATTGTTTGCTTCATTGAGTACGTCACCAAATGGAGCATTAATAGGGTGCATCATTGGTTAGAATACTTATCTTCGAATTTGTCTTAGAAAAGTCAACGACTACGCCATTAATCTCAGATGGGCCAAAAGCGCCTCATTAGTGTTGATCGGTTGTCCAAGATACGAAGAGTCAGATGCCACGTGGACATATTTCAGGCCATTGGTAAAAAAAAAAAATCTAAAGAATCTAGTGTTACTGACATTAATTATTAAAGAAATTAACAAAATTAACATCTACCACCTCATTTTTTCAAAAGAAACCTTTTTTACTATGTTAATTTTTTTAGTACTTAAATATATTAGAATGACAAAAATATTTTTACACAAGACAATGATACCCTGAAAATTAAATAAACTCAAAACTTAAGAGATTTGCCTGAATACTCTCCCTTTGATCTCTTTTTTTTTTTTTTTTAATTTTTGTCTCTCTTTGAGCTCTTTCTTTCTTTGTTTTCTCTTTTTATTCTTTCTTTTGGCTTTTGTATCCAAGATCTATGAAACCAACATCCAAAGAAGGAATCGAAGGTAGTCATTAATATCTTTGACTTCCCGTACGAAAAAGGAAGCTCATGTTTTTCATAACATATTTCTCTCCGAGATCAAAAAGTGCTTGAATAGGTCAAGAGGGTGACAAGTATGCCTTTGAATAGTAATGTAACTTTAAACTGTGAAGATTTCCTTTATTTCAGTTTAAATTGTGACTGCTATTATATTTCATAACTTAGGTTAAGAATCTAACCTAATCTTAGATTTTTATCATGTTTGAAAATTAGATCATAATTGGTTTATCGTAACATCATTATGAAATTCGTAACTTTATTCATAAAATCATTACAAGTTTATAAAGCGTAACTTACTAAATGAAATCACAGTTTCTTCTACGAAATCGTATATTCTTCTCTATAATAGCTAATTTTTTTCAGTTGTTATTTGAAATATTTTCGTTGTCATTGCAAAATATAGATCATTGTAACTTGGAATGGTGAGTAGTATGAGTCGAGATGAAGTTTTGATATATTAGTAGAGCCATCAAAACTAAGGGATATGTTATTCAAAGGGGTTTGACATATGTACAATTGTTGGATTTGGTTAAATCTTGCATAGAGACTAATTTTTCTAAGACTAATATTTTACTACATACCATAGTAAGATCTAAAAAAACTATAGTCAAAATTAAATTAGTGAATAATGAAGATGATGAGTTTATATTGTATGATGATAACATAGTTCACCTTGTAATTATTGATTTAGTGGAGAGAAATTTTGTTAGGAATAGACAAGGTTTACATGATAGTGGAATTTCAAGACGAATAAATCCTTTTAATTTTTGTATTAGGAGTAGTCCAACTACTCAATTAGATGCTTATGGCATCGAACCATTCTTTCATAGTGAGACTCATCTTTACACTTAATATATATATGAGATCAACTTTGATGAGCTGATGAACTATGATATTAGGTGTGAATACTCAATCATGGAAGCTTAACCTACTCAGCCTTCTAATGAAGATCAATGTGAACCCATTCTAAAAGCAAAACCCAAAATGAAGAATTTCATGAGAACTTGCGTCCTATCCCATCTTATATCCTAATTGCATGCCAAGAAATACATAATAATTCAAATGATAGTGTTGTCAGAAGGTATAGTGTGTTAAGTGCCAAATTATATAGTCTTGTTTTGACTCCTGCTATGGAATTAGTGACTCGGATTCACATCCTTGCTAGAGGTTAGTTTTTCCCAAACAAGAAAGAGTTGAAGTGATGTTTCGGTATTCATGTATTGACTGAGAACTTTGAATTTAGAATTAGTAGGTCTAACAAATTAGTATTTGATATTGCTTAGAAAGAAAAAAATTATGCATGGAAGGTTTGTGTTGTTACATAACGGTAATTCTTCCTAATTAGAAGGTATGATTTGATACACACTTGCACAGTTAAAGAGTTACATTGATAGCATTAACAAGCAAGTTTTACCGTTATTGAAAAAATTATGGCTCAGAAGTTATCTACTAATACTAGAATCATTAAGCCGAAAGATATCATGGGTGATATAAAAGAACTATATGGTATGCAAATTTTATATAGCAAAGATATAAGGCTAAAGGGTCTGCATTGTGTCTTATATATGGTAATCCAATTAATTCATATCAGTAACTGTCATCACACTACCGCATGTTGCAAATAATCAATCCGAGAACTAGGGCTCTTGTATGCATCAAAGATGGAGCTAATCGATTTAAGTATTTTTTGTGTGGCTCTTCAGTAATTATTGACAGGTTCCATTCAATAATTAAACCAATCATTGCTATCGATGCTACTCATCTAAAAGGAAGGTTCTATGGTGTAATACTTATAGCAGTATGCAGAGATAGGAATGAACAAATATATCCACTAGCATTTGGTTATGGTGTCTCGAAGAACTATAAAACATGAAAGTGGTTTTTGTGGTAACGAAAGAAGTAATTGGTTCGGTCGAGGACATAATTATTATATCAGATTGTCATGCTAGTACTACGAAGGTCATCACAAAGGTATTTTTTAATTTTTGTTATGGTTTATATTCTTGGCATATGGCCCAAAATATAAATAATAAATTCAAAAATAAATATGTGTCTAAGATATTTTAAAATATGATTAGAGCATATCAAAAATTTAAATTTAATAAATTGATAACTGAGTGGCAGGCTAATCACTTTAAAGCCTCCGAATATATCATAAAGGAATATCTGAGAACATGGCCATGTGCTATTGTCCCTAGAGATGATATGAACTCATGACCATTAACATTACCGAGAGTTTGAATTCATGTCTTTGATTTGCTCGCGAGTTACGCATGATGGCTCTAGTGGAATTCATTCGAGATATGATGCAAAGTTGGTTTTATGGTCAGCTCGAGAAAGCTAAGATTTGGAGGTCATAACTAACAGAATGGGTTCATTCATTGATGACTGAGAGATAAAAAGTTTCATTATAGATGACAACTTGCAATGTTGATTAGAATGTATTTTGGGTTAGGCATAAGGATAAAGAGGCATTTGTAAACCTTATTGAATGCATTTGCCCTTGTAGGAAACTTCAGGTTGATCTTTTAGCATGTGCACATGCATTAGTAGCTTCTATGTGACATTGATGGTTTTATTGTTAATATTTTTATTATTCATTATTGCTTCTTGCATTAACCTTAAAAATTATGTACTTTCTATAAGGAACATAATATTGATTTTATAACTCTTTACTCCAACTACTACAAACAAAGTCAACTAGTAGTAGCATATACTGAGCCGATATGTCCAATTGGTAATAAGTCTAATTGGGATGTACATGAGGAAGTTAGAAGAGTTGTGGTATTACCATTGAATAATGGTAAGTTAGTAGGGCATCTCAGAAAGCAAATAATACTCTTTGGTAGGGAGAGAATGCGCCAAAGAAAATGCTCTAAAATCATCAATATGGACACAGTCAATTGATGTGCTCAAACCTATAATATTATGATGAAGTAAGGCACTATCGATAATCAAATATGCCTAATCAGTTGCATCGTAAATGTCATAATCGTGGTTGAGTTGGGCATCATTCATAAACTTATCAAATGCTTCCCTATTCAACTTTACTAGATAATGATACAATTAACTTATACTAATCATAATGCTTTGATTATGTTATTGATTTTTAACTTCTTTTTCATTACAGATTGGTATACAATTTAAGACTTTAAGTTTTTGTATGGTCTTAATTGTTATGTATAGGTCAATTGATGTAATGTTGACAATATAACTGACACTTTGATAATGTTTACTTGATTAGTAAATCGTATAATAAAATTGTCCCTTGATTTATAAATTGTGCAAACATCATGATGTTAACATATTTTTGTTTTGTATTTTCAATTCATAACTTGATTGGTAAATCATATATACGCTCACAATGTGAAATGAAAATAGAGATATGAAATAAAGAATGAAGATATGAAATTACTTACACTGCTTGTGATTTCAATCTCCACATAGGGCTTATGATGGAACCTCCATAAAAAAATTTGAGGTACTCATAAGTTAGAGCTTGACAAGCTAATATCGTGGATGTTGGTAGTAGGAATGACTTTGAAGGCAAAAACCTTTGAAAAGGGAAATCAAGTTATGCTTGATTAATATAAAATTCAATGAAACCAGAAAGAAAAAAAACTAAAAGGTAAGATCATTACATGTAGTGTCCATACGAAGCCATAGGTATTGTAGCTCACCCCATGAACATCCATCATAAGATTCACAACTAATTTCTTGAAATGCAATAAGAAGTTGCAATAGACCCATGTGCCCCATGGAAAGCTATGGAAAGCTTCTAAAATTGTCTACCAAATAAAACTACCATGTGAGGACCTGTTGGCGCTTGTCATGGCCTTTATGAAGACATTTAACAAGCACAGCAACCCAACTTCACCTTATCATCTTCCTCCTTAAATTCTCCTTTTAGTAACTTTATCTTTATATTATTACCACTGACCTTATCACTCCCCCGAAGTATTTGGCTAGGGTACCTAATGAATGATCTTCAATGTTATCTCTTTTTAATAGCTCACTAAACTTCAACTTAGTGATTAAGCAGAATTTTACTTTGCTAAAACAAACCTCATTTTATCCAAGTTTGAACCACATTTTATCTTTGCAGTTTTGTTAAATCTTCGAAACCAGAAGATTATGGACAATAATCTCAGAGAAGTTTAAATCTTTGTACACATGTAAGAAATGCCTTAACCGATCTCTCTAAACTTCTTCTTCTGATAGTCATCCTTCCTTCAGAGTGGGGATGACATCATTCTTACAGTGCTTTAGTATCTTCCAAGTCTTGTAAGACTCTTTGGGGGCACATATGGTTGATGAGCACTAGAGTTGATTGTCATTTACATTTGGCCCAAAAAAACATGTTAAAATTTTGTGTAAATAGTTTATGATTCTCAATAAACAGTTTCAAAAGTTTGATATGATTACTTAAACAAGTGAAACACAATATGATTAAGTAAATACTTTATGATTTAAGCTAACATATCATGTTTTCATTAAGTAGATACAGTTCTTATTAACAGGTAATGAATGTGACAAACCAATGCACATAGCTGCATCTAAGCTAAGAAATTAGAGCCACACACTGAAAAATGAATAGTTAAACATTTGATACGTATACATATACCCAAACTAATCTTTTGGTTTTAATGTGTTAAAAGAAAAATGAAAAAAAATACACAATGATATACCTAAACATCATAGATTCATAAACCAATTCCAAAACCAAAGAAAATTATTCAAAAACATATATTCAAGATTCCAAACTCATAAAGTAAACTTAAAAATATTAAAATAATAATGAATCGAATATGAGGGGAGGATTTCATCTGTGGGTATCTCATAGCAAAATTTGAGCAGAATACATTCTTTAAAACCATACTCCTATTGATTTTTTAGTGATTTAATAGCTTGTGGATATTCTTTAAAATTTGATTTAAGCGAAAGTAAAGAAATCAACAAATACCGAGTGAACAAAGACAAAGCTAAGTGGTAAAGTTTTGTGCGAAAGTTAAAATAGAGAGAAAGAAAGACGTTTAAGATTTTTGACTCCTCAGTTTGTATATTTAAATAAGTAATTGCAATGTTCTATGAAAGATAATTTTCACTACTACAAAAATTGTAATAAATGAGACTAATTTAATGAAAATTATTCAAAAAACTGCCATTAAAAATATATTTGATGACAGTTATTCCAAAACTATCATTAAAAATAATGTCTTTAATATCAGTTAACAATACACTGATGTTAAAGATTAGCCTTTCATGCCAATTAAATAAGAACTGGCGTTGAAAGACCATCCTAGAGCCTTTAACGCTAGTTCTTAAATAACTTGCGTTAAAGGCCTTTAATCACAAGGGAATTGAAGGCTACGCTAGTTCTGGCAGAACTAGCGTTGAAGGCCATCCCATGCTCTTCATGCCAGTTCTAGCCCCTCAAAGGCTATATCACTTATTAATTAACTATGCATTTGTTTCTTCTTTTTAGAGCTGAACGGCTTGCCCTTCAGTTTTCGAGCAACATCAAGAGGAGGTTACAGTATCGAGAGTTACTACTAATCATCGAGATCGTTCATTAGTTCATTGGTACCGAACAGGATGGCTCAACAATGGGGGTTAGGGTGGGGGTTGATGTAGGGACCATGAGGAAGATGTTGGGGGTTTGTTGCTAAATTTGAAGAACTTGGCATCGAAAATAGCCGACTTAGGGAAGAGGTGCTGTTATTTGATTGGCTTATAACTAAAAAACTAAGATCTTGCATGATTTTAAAATGATATAATGAAGAGAAAAGCATTCTTTAATAGTTTCTTTTACTGGAATGTTTTTCATTTGAGGAACTCTTTTATTCTTTGTAATCCATGCTACTTTGATGTGATTAATTGATGAGAAGTTTAATAATAGAAACATTTAAAATTATTATTGTTTATGATCTTGAAATGCTTTGCAATTGGAACGTGTTTGTTGTATCGCTTCACGTTATAATGTGTCATTTAATACAACTGATAGTGTCTGCAACTTACCTCTTGCCTACTTCGTTGGAGTTAGACATGAGCATTTATCGAAGCCATTTCACAAAGTCTACAATGGGTTCTGGTCTGGATATGGTGCCTGTGTCTATGCTACTTGGTTTCCTATTTCCAGAGAATGCTTTCTTATTAATAGAAGAGGAAAAAAATCTTGCAATGGAGCTTGCCATGTCATCCATCAATCAACTCGTGAAAATGTGTCAAATGGGCAAGCCTCTAGAGATCCAGAATGGTGAAAATGGAAAAGAATATGGTGGGATGTCCCCGTGGCCTTTAAATATTAAGTAGAACTCTAATGAGTTCAAGACTGAAGCTACCCATGATATTGCTGTGATTATACTAAATAACATCACTCTAGTGGATGCTTTCTTGGATGTGATAAGTATTCCCTTCTGAAGTTAGAAACACGTTTATGATCCAAATTTTGAACCTCCCTATGAAGTTTGTTTATGCCTATATAACATGGAAATCCAACTGTTAAATTTCTATTAAGGATTGTCTTTATAACCCATTAGTTTTATGGAAGCATATTCACACAGCTTGTGATTTTTAATAGTTATAGCTATCATTTTATATTTGCTTCTAAGACTTTGATTCTTATGCATAATCTTATTAATTATTGAATAAACTTATTATTTATCTGCGTCATCTTAATTTAATTTCTCTATCATTTTAGAATAATTGGATAGAGTTATTTCCTTTTATTGTTGTTAGAAGAAAAACTATGCAAGTTCTATCATCTGGGGTTTTTGGTGCAAATGGCTACTTTCAACTAGTAGGCACACCTTTCTTATTCATTTTAATTAAATTTTAGGAAAGTTAAATACAATAACTATTAAAAAAATCCCTAAGGAATTACTTGATTTCTTGCGTATATACTACTTGATGTCTGATATTCACATTTCATTTGAGCAGATGTATGCAGAATTTGAAGCTCTTTCTCTTTTGGTGCCCATTCGTAAGCATACTTCCTTCGCTGTTGCCAACAAAACGCAGAAGAGGGAACCTAGGCAATTCTCAATTAAGGTCCCCCTTTTAACGACAGTTCTATTAGAATGTCATTAAAAGTGGTGGGCCTTCAATGACAATTTTCAATAACTGTCATTAAAACCTTCCCCCTGTAATGACATGAGTAAAGACGATAATTTTACAATTGCCATTAAAATCTATTTTTAACTATCATTAAAGCTTTTATTTGTACTAGTGTTTGTTTCAAAATATCTAAAAAGTACTAAAAAATATATATTACTAATGTTAGTTATTTACACAAATATCTTTCTACAGACAACTATAAAAAAACATTTTCTTAATTATTCGAAACCTATATTTATGATGGCGTACAGTCATTTGCGGCCATGCCTTTCCATTTACTATGATTGCATAGCTAAAATATTCGGGTTGCCACTGTGGGTGAATTGAACGATTATTTCTGGTGGAGTTCATGTATATGGGACCATCGATGGAGAAGCAACGATCAACGATCTATCGAAGCTTATGACCATGGGGTAGCCCAAGTGGTTGCTCAACTTGGGAATGATGGATGATGTAGGCCTCAATCAAGCCGACTAGTAGGTTGACCTAGTCAACGCTATGGCATGATCATAATACCACAGATATCTTGGTTGTTGCATGTTGTAGTGATATCTCTTTTGGGTCGATGTGTGTCTCTTTTCTTTGATTCTAGCATTGAACCATGAGTTCAAGTTTCCATCATCCTTGGCTAATGGATGCCACCATGGAGGTGCATGACGGTAGGAAGGCCCTTCTTAGTGGCAGGTATAGCAATGGGGATGGTCAGGTCCCAAGGAAGGATATGCTTGGAAAGGAGGTGATTTTGCCATGTCACGTACATATTAACTCCATAGAGGGCCTCAATCATGGGACTAGGCACCATCGCAGTGCTTTTCACTATACTGTAAGCCAAAACGAGTATTGGGGGCAGGTCTCTGGAATTTCTGCAAAAAGCAAAAGCAAGGTAAGGATAGTTCACTTCCATTAACTCCTTGGTCCTTCATAAGTCATAGCCCACTTCAGTCCTAAGAAAAGATGGCTTTTGCTTATATCAATTTCAATTACACTCTCGCTTAATAGAGTTAATGATGGGTCTACTAAGTTACGTGATTAATATGTTTATGAAAAATATGTAGAAGCAAGCGTTGTTCTGATGAAAGATTGTAGCTAGAGCAAATTTTTTTAAAAAATTTTTGAAGTATGTTGAGACAATCCCTTAATAAAGTAAGTTAATAATTCTAAGGTATAGAAAACAAAACAAAAAGCTGGACCACATAGCTATGCAGAGAAAGATTTGAATAGGTAGTATCCCTTTTGGATATTTTTCTTTTCAAATTGGGAAAATCTGCTACTGAGCAAGTATTTTAAATCACTTTATTAATCGAGTAAATTCTTTAAGCTAATTAAGGAAACATCATGGAACTAAATTGTTGATAGAATGAGATTCAATGGGCAAAGTCACTACAAGAAAACAATAGAATTTTTACCAAAAATGCTAACAAAAATAATTTTTATAGAAAAATTATTATTTTTTCACAAACTATTGCAATGAAAATAATAATTAATGAGAATTTTAAATTTCAAGAAAAATTTTAACAAAATATGACATTTAAAAGAGGATTTAAAAATATTTCGTTATAAATACTGTGACAAATTTGAAAAAAAAACATTTATTATGATTTATTTTTATTAAAAATAAAAAATTTTATTTTAAAAAAAATTTAAAATTTTCAAAATTTTTCAACAGAAAATACCGTGATAATCTTGATTGTATATTTCGAACAAAATCTTTCACTAAGTTTTTTTTAATTTTTTGTGATAATTTTTCTAAAAAATAGATAATTTTCTGACAAAAATTTTGTTGGATAAAATTTTCACAGTATATTTCATGAAAAAGTATGTATATAAAATATTAATTTTTTAAATAAAATTAATATATGATATTTGAAAGAAATTCTTAAGGAAAACATAAAAAAAAATGTATTACCCAATTCTTTAGAAATTTTGATAAGAATTTTGAAAAAAAATCACAATTTTCTTGCGAATAATCCGTTAGAAAGGATAAAAAATTTTCAAATTCAAAATATGTAAATTAGGTGGGAATTGTATTTTGAATTAATAAAATTTTTTACGAGTAAGATTCAAATGGAAATTTTTTTAGAATTTTTGGATATTCAATTTAGTTACGATTTAGTTCACAATTGAAAGAAAAAAATAAACGGTTAAATTGTTTTTCAATAAAAATAATTGTTATGTGAATACTAAAAATTTTGAAATTGTAATTTCGTAGTATTTTAGCATTGTAATTATTGTATACTTACATTATTAATTAAGTCTTCCTTAAAAAAATTATATATATATATATAGTCTAATGAGAAGGTTTCAACTATATATAAAAATTATAATTTTGATAAAATGTAATTGTTATTTTTAATTCACATAATTATTTAAATTAATTTTAAAAATTAATAAATATTATAAAATAATAATTTTTATGATATGTGAGTATTATAATTATTGTAATTATTGTATACCCACAATTATTGATTATAAGAATGATATATATATCTTTATTGAAAATTTTTGACGTACATGTATAAAAAGTTATATTTAATTCGATAATATATATTTGATATTTTGGTTAAAAATAAAACTTATAAAATAATTGAAGAATAATTTATTAAAATTTGTAAAAATATTGATAAATTTAAAATTTTAAAAATTTTGTTAACAAAATATGTCACAAATTTATGGCACAATAAGATGAATTGACTAATAATGATGATTTGAATTACATTCAATTTAGTTTTAATTAATTATATTTATAACAATAGAAAGTCTTATAAATTATTATTCGATAAAGTCAAAATTAAATTCATTTCAATCCACAATAAAAAGTGTTGTGTGAATGGTTATAACGAATTAATTATCTTTAGTAAAAAAAAAAAAATGTATGCAGTTGTTTATAAGTTAAGTTGTAAGAGATTAAGTGTACATACATTGAATTGTTTTGTCTACAAGATTTGTGAACATGTGTTAGCATGTATAGTAGATATGATTTAAATATTGTTAAAAGAAATATTTTATGTTATAAAGTAAATTCTGAATTTAAATTGTATAAATTGGATGTATAAGGTAAATGACATAAATGTGACTTGGGATATAAATTGAATGTATGAAAATTTCAACGGAATATTTCGTAAGAATATACCATTGGAATAACATTAAAACGTTATCATTTCATTTAGTGATGAGGAATATTCCAACAATATTTATCATTGGAATATTCCAACAATATTTATCATTGGAATATTCCAATGGTATTTTGTTTTGGTATATTCCGTTGAAATTATAACATAAAACAATGTCATTTTGCTAGGGCATATAAGATCTTGTGTTAGGATTAGGATTTTTATCTTCACACATAACCAATTCTTTCTTTGTACCCGTCAAAGGTTGAAGGATGAGTTTTCCATCATCGTTCAACCGAATTTCTTCATCTAAAGTTGTCTTTTCTATCTTTTTTTTTTTCTCTTTTTCTTTTTCTTTCTCTCTCTTTCAACATTCTATAGTGTCGAGATTAGAAAATTTGGGGTTTTCGCATAATTATTCTCTTAATGTCTTTAAAGTTAAAATTAAATAATTTTTAGGAGTATTTTAGGCTTCATCTTCATCAAATTTGGGGGTTTTAGTTGTTAGCATAACAACTTAAGGTGTTTTAAAGATTTTAAGTGTTCTTGAGATTTAAGCACATCCATTTAGTAGATTTTTTGGATTTCGATTAAATAATATACATAAAATTTTTGAGGATTTTGAGGTTTCACAAAACAATTTTAGGGTTTGAACATAAAAGTTATTATGGGTTCTTCTGGTCTCATGTACATGAAATTTAAGAGTTTCTAGTTTGTGATATAGCAATTGTAGATGTTTTTAAGGCTTCTGCACAAATTCTTTTATGTTTCTTCAGGTTTAAGCATATCAATTTCAAGTTGGTGCACATTAGTTGTAATTTACAGTTCTAGTTCTTCCTCACTAATGGAAGTAACAAAGGTATTGTCTTATTTGACTAATAACTATTTCTCCATAACTTCACATTATGATTTAATTTTTGTTCTTAGTGGTGATTTACTGTTTACTCTTTTATGTATATTGATTGTGAATTAGTATATATATATAATGTATCATCACTGTAATTTGACATGAGTAAATAAGAACTTGAAGTAGTAGGCTTTAGGGAGTTTGTTTATATTGAACTAGATGGCTATTGTATATATTCTGTTAACCCTTGTCTTAACTTAATACTAGATGCAATGGTTTAGTGTTATTCTTATTATTGTGACTTTCATGATATGATATTATTATTAAATCATTATCTAAAGCATCCTCATATTGCAATACAGGCTTGTTAACATATTTTTTATGCTGTCAACTTATAATGATAGATTCTAGTTATTATTTGATTTCTAATGTATAACTTGACTTTTGAGTTTGGATTTGGCTTTTCTATAAATTGAGATAAACAGATAAAGAATGGAGATAGAAACTACCATTTCATTATGTCTTTATATTTTTAAAATAAAAAATCATAATTTTATATTGTAATTTTATTTATATTTTATTATTTAATACATTTGTACGTGTATATATATACACACATATAAATTAAGTAATTTTTGTAATAAAAATTAAAATAGTTAATTATATTATTTAATTGACATTATTATTATGTTTGTAAAGTGCATGATTATATGTTTGATAATGTAACAAGTCTTTATATAAAAAATTACGCTTTTATTTATTGCAAATTTTAAATATTTTAAATATTATTACAGTAATCATATATATTTAGAAAATGATATGATTCTTGTTACAAAAAAATTTAGTAATTATTTATTGTAATTTAAAATTTTATGTTATGAATCATATATTTATAAAAATTAAAAATTTTATAATAAAAATTGTAACTTTTATAATAAAAATTGAAATAGTTAATAATTATAAAAATCATTTCACTTTATTGTTATTATATAGTTTTTTAAAATTTTAATTATCTTTTTTGCAGAATGAGAATAATTGTATAGTTGGATATAGTAATTGTTATAATAACAATAAGAAAAGTTAATAAATATAAATTAATTATCTTTATTACTATACTTTTGTTAATCAGATTTTTAAAATTTATTACAATATGAGAATAATTATAATGTTATATATTTTATTTATAAAAATAAAGAATAAGAATAATTAATAATTATAAAAATTAATTGAGTTTATTATTATTACATTTTCTTATTCAAATTTAAAAAATTATTTTATATTATAAGAAGTTTTTTAATGAGAGAAATTGTATCTTTTTTAAATTTTTTCAAAAATAATAATAGTAAGTAATTATAAAATTAATTGACTTTATTATTATTATTTTAATTATAAATTTTAAATATTTTAATATTATTATAGTAAACATTTATCAAAACAAAATTTCAGTGATTATTTATTGTAGTTTAAATTTTATGTTGTAAATTATGTATTTATAAAAATATATTTTTTAATAATAATAATTGAAATAGTTAATAATCATAAAATTATTTCAATTTATTGTTATTATATTTTTATCCAGATTTTATTATTATTATTTGCAGAATTGCAATACTTATATTGTTAGGGTACAGTAATTTTTATAATAACAATAAGAAATTTAATAAAATATAAAAATTAATTACTTTTACTATTGTACTTTTGTTAATAAATTTTTAAAATTTACCTTAGTATGAGAATAATTATAATGTTATTTATTGTAATTCTGAAAATAAAAAATAAAAATAGTTAATTATTATGAAAATTAAATGAATTTATTGTTATTACATTTTGTTATTTAGATTTATAAAATTATTTTTACATTACAAAAAATTTTTTTATGAGGGAAATTATATCTTTTTGTAATTTTTTCAAAAATAATAGTAGTTTGTAGTTATAAAATTAATTGATTTTATTACTGTTATTATTTATGTCCCCATTTACTAAATTTTTTAACATTAGAAAAAGTTTTTGTATGAGAAAAATTATAATTATATATTTTTATAATTTTTTAATAAAATAATATTAGTTAATAACTACAAAAATCAATTGACTTTATTAATTTTCTATTTTTAATTAAAATTTCCCATTTTCTTACACTATAAAAACTTTTAATGAAAAAATTTATAACATTATTTTTTGCAATTTTTGTAATAAATTTAACAATAGTTAATAATCATGAAAATAAATTGAATTCTTGTAACTCCATTTTTATCCACATTTTGTAGATTCGTTACAACATAATCAGTTTTATGATGAGAAAAGTTATAATGTTAGTTGTAATTTTTAAAATAAAAGTAATAATAGTAAATAATTACAAAAATTATTTTACCTTATCATTACTTCATTTTTATCCATATTTTACTAAATTTTTACTTTATAAAAATGTCTTATTGTTATATTAAAAAATACAAATTTTTAACAATTATAAAAATTTATTCACTTTATTATTAAATTTAAATTTTTTATTACTACTTCAATATTCATATACAGTTAGGAAATTTAATGTATCATTTATAGATTATAAATAATATTGGTTTAATATGCATAAATATTTTATTTGATATTTTTTATATTTTTGAAATTATATTTTTAACTTTGTGTTTTATTTGATGCAGTTTGAAGTCTTCAATAATTTATTTTAATTTGAATTATATTTTTCAAATTTATGGGAGGATTAATTAAATAATTACAAATGTTGATCTCATTTTGTGAAACTAAGTGCGATAAAGGTATCACACATGAAACTTAGTTATTAATTGTTACTAACTAGTTTTTCTAAAATTTAATATCAACCATATATATTGACATAACATTGTATAGTTTTTTAAATTATTTTTTAAATAAAGTTTGCACTTCAATTATAGTTCGATATGTTGATAATATATGTGATTGCATTGTTATGTAATTATTCAAAAATACACTATTCGGATTTGTCATTAGTAATTGGCTTACTCAAGAAGGTATTGAAGCTTATCTAGCATCACAAACTGTTAGCCATAATAGATTAAAGTGCAATCTTAGAAACTCGTTTAGGAGTTAACTGGCTACGTTTAACCTTTGGAAATAGTAGTCTCCATTTAGGGCTATTCATAAAAAAATGCTTCAACTAGAATAGACAAGTTTATTTGTAATTGGTTTATTTGAATTTCATAGTTTTCTCTCTACTTGTTCTTCGAGTGTATATTCATGATGCATTAATAATGTATTTTGTGCAATTTAAGAACCATATGGAGGTATTGTCAAAATTTTTATGAGATGCTTCCTTGTATAAACTTGTTCTAGTGAGAACCCATTCTAGGAATAGGATAAAAATTATACATGCATATCCATGCTATATAATTGTAATCATACTTGAAAAAAAGATACTTGGCTTGTCATTATGCCAAAGTGTATTTAAGGATGGATCATTGATTTTCTTCATTGTGTCAATAAATGGAAATTTTTAGCGTATCATCGTTGGATGTATAATAAGAAAACCCCACAGAATGATTTATCACCAGAATTTTTTTGGGGGGTCAAGGAATTTGTCGTTGCCTCATGTTAGTTGCCTGTGTATCACACAGATGGGTTGTCCAGGTATTCATCCGTAAAATGCAAGTATTTGCAGTTTCATGACCCGAATATCATTCAAATGCTTTTGTATAAAAAAGATTTTTAACTCGATTATTACCATTGGCATAACCATGGCGAGGCTCCCACCTCATTTGTTGCAAGTCATTATGAATTTATGCCAATCTACCATCATGCCAATACATATGAAAGAATAATCGTGGATGCTACAAGTCCATCATTTGTTCTGAATGTCGAACCAAAGTTGCTTAATCCAGAGCTGGTCAGGTTTTATGATACGTTAAATGCTACTCAATCGCCTTTGTAGGATGGATGTGATAGTCACTTAATTCTATCAGTGGCTATGAGATTACTGAGTATTAAGTCTAGTCATAATATAACTGTAGCATGCATGGATAAAATAATTACTTTACTAAAGGAGATGTTATCGATAAGTAATAGAATACTTAATAATTTTCACTAAACTAAAAAGTTGGTCTCCCAGCTTAAAGGTGGTTATAAGAAAAGTAATTGTTGTCTTATCAATGGCATGTTATATTATGGAAATAATAACACTTATCAAGAATGTAGATTTTATGGATGGAGTCACTTCCAAAAATGATCAAGAATAAATAATCGGACCAAAGATGTATTGAATAAACAAATGTGGTGTTTGTTGATAGTTCCATGGTTGCAATGGTTGTTTGCCTCAATTAAATGCTATTGCAAAGCGTATGCGATGGTACTATGAAAATCAACATAAAGGAGTGTTGGCACATCCATCAGATGGGGAAGCTTGGAAGCATTTTCAATCTTACTCATCTGGAGTTTGCATCAAATCTTAGGAATGTTCGATTAGGATTACGTTCTAATGGCTTCAATCCTTTTAACATGACCTATAATGTGTATTCTTATTGGTCAATTATTTTAACCATGTGCAATCTTTTGCTTGAGATGTGCATGAAAAGAAAATATATGTTTTTTTACAGTGATAATTTTTGGTCCTAGCAATTTGAAGGCTTTGATAGATGTGTTCTTAGAATTGTTGATTAAAGAACTGAAACATTTATGGGATTATGGTGTGGAAACTTATGAAATTTCAGAAAAGCAAAACTTTTGTATGAAGGTAGCACTATTATGGACTATCAATGACTTTCTTGCATATTGTATGTTATCAAGATGGCAAACTGCAGGTCGATTGGGTTGTTAGATTTGCATGGGATCGTTCAAAGCTTCTTTTTTTTTTTAAATATATGTAGAACATGGCAGAAAGATGTGCTACTTTGATTGTCATCGGTAATTTCTTCCTATCGATCACCCATTTAAATAAAATAGAAAATTTTTTATCAATGGTCAAATTGAACAAGCTGAACCACCAAGGAGACTATCTGGCACAGAAGTGTAAAAACAAGTTATGTTGTTTCCTCGAATAATTAACACTGGAAGCTTACATCGAATAACTGGCTATGAAGAGTTACATAATTTCACAAAATATCGCATCTTTTAAGATTTACTATACTGGCATGATTCATGGAACCCTCATAATATTGACATTATGCACAATAACTATTATGTATAAGAACATATTTCATGTTGTGATGACTATTAGAGAAAAAATTAAGGATAATGTTGAGACAATGTTGGATCTAGTTTTATATTGCTGAAGAAATGAGTTACACCTTGAAGATAAGGGTAATGGAAGCTTCATGAAACCAAAAGCTTAGTATACACTGCATATGGACCGAAAGAAGGTTATATGCGAATGGATAAAAGAGTGGAAACTTCCTGATGGATATGCATCCAATTTAGGTAGATGTGTTGACATGCGAATTTGTGTGTTGCAAAAATATAAAGAGTCATGATTGTCACATGATGATAGAGAGATTATTACCAATTGTATTTAGTTGTCTGCCTACTCCTATCTAAAAAGTTATCAATGAGTTGAGTTCATTTTTTTTTTCAAGACTTAATGTTGTCCAATGCTAGACAAGACTAAGTTAAAAGTAATGGACATAATATTGCCATAATTTTATGCGAGTTAGAAAAAATATTTACTCTCAGGTTCTTCGATGTCATGGAATATTTGCCTATACACTTAGTGAATGAAGTGCGAGTTGAATGACCAGTACAATACAAATGAATGTATCCATTTGAGAGATATGAATCATATCGTACACATATTATTTTTGTTTTAATGATCTGCACTTTAAATGTCCATTTTAATACATGTTAGAATGTTATTTTTTAGATTTTTACATAATCTTAATATGTGAGGCTTACATTTTAGAGGAGACATCAACTTTTTGTTCTTACTACTTTGAGCCATATGTCCATTTAAGAGTCGAAGAGTGCCACGAAGTGATGATGGTGGTGACTCATTTAAACATCCACTAATATCTTTCTTCAATTATCTTAACCGATGTGAAGAGCCATGCAAGATTTGTTATCTCACTGGAAAAAAAGCATTCGAGATCAGCAAATATGTGCTTATGAATTGCCCTGAAGTTGAACCTTTTATGCAGTAGGTTTTACTTTATGTGTTCCAAATGGGTGTGCTTGAAAAATTATAATCCATGCAAATTGACACATATAATGTATACTTGTAGAAAATACATTCAAACATTAACTATAGCCTAACCATATATGTGCTCTATCGATATATGTATAAACATGTTCAATAAGACTTTGTTTAATGGTTCAAGGGCCACGTAAGTTAGTTCTTGATAATTATCATTGCATGTATGAAATAATATATCCTCCCAAATCATTTATATTAACAAAGTTTCTCTTGTCTACGTCATGGGTTGTCAGGTGCATAATTCTATAAATGAAGTGAATGATTAATTCTTGTATGACTTAACATGAGGACCTATGAATAAAGTCAACACTTACCTAATTCATTATGTCAATGGTTATTGCTTTCACACTTCTAGTTAGGATACTAATCGTAGCATAAATAATTTTAGAGTAGCTTTGATAAGCATGGATGCGATGTATCATGGAACTATAAAAGAAATAATCGTGATCGAGTATCTTGGTATACCTATAAAGAGGTTAACACTTTTCAACTGTGGTGGTTCGAGCCTTTTAGTGTGGGTATAAGGATTTGTCCCAAATATGGAATCAGTAAGGCTAAGGTCAACAAGAGATACAAGGGAAAAGATACATTTATTTTTGCACAAGAAGCAAAATAAGTATATTTTGCACATACCATATCCCAATCCTACTCTTAAGACTAGTTTATGGCCATTAAAATAAAAGCAAGAATAAAATTGAATCTTCAGATGATCCATTCCAAGATGATATATCCAACTAGTTGTCCATAATCTCTTATAATGATTAGATTATAGAAATTTTGAGAAATATCAATGATTATGGTGAAAAGATTCAAGTTGACAAAGAATCAGTTCAATTGAAAGATAAAGATAAAGAACCATCGTTTACAAATGGGGAATTTGATAGTAAAGACAAAACTTCTGTTAACTGCATTATTAATAGTGATCAATTATTGAGGTTTGTATTTAAAGGTGCTAGAAAAAATAAACTAAGAGTTTTATGGTTAATTCCATCAGTTAACATGTAATGTTCATTTTTCACATATGTCTAAGAGAGGGGGACATGGAGGTCATGGAAATAAAGGCAAGGGTAAATGGTCCTACAGATTCAACACATCTACTATGGCTCATACAAGATCACCTTCTACTCACGCGAATCCCTTTCTGCTCATGCAGGATCACTTTCCACTCATACATTATCATTTTTATCTCCATCACCTCTCGTTAACACATCATGCGCTCGACCATCATTTTCACAGCATACACCATCACATTTAGATGCCACAGCTCATACATCATCAACTGAGTCAGCGTATGTAGCACAAGGTAGTAGGCTATATATTCAGCGTGTCGGGAAAGAGTATGATAACTAAATCTTTTTACTTTATTGTAACTATACGAATGTTACATATTTTGTCTTTTTTCTTTTGTTACACGTTTTCAAGTATATTTTTATAATTTGTTACCAACATCGAGGATAGCTGCCATCATATCTAAAATTATTAAGTCGAAGTTTGATCAGTCATGGATAGGATAGTATGAAGTCCCAATTGATGTTCGTGACTTATGATGGCTTGAATTTCACATAATATAAACTTCTATGTCATTTAATAAGCAACATATAATGTTTTTGTAATTATATAATTTTGCATACTCACTAACTAATTTGAGTTTAATGTTACTATAGAAAAAATGAAAGGGGGATCCACTCATGGATGGTTTTGTTTAACGACTATGGAGGACTAAGTCTACAAAGGTTATTTGATCGAGTTTAGCATTGATCAAAATAAAGAAGTCAAAGGGTACATGGATGAGCCCTCAAATTCGGATGTATTATGGGTTATGTAGATCACAAACCTGACCTTCTTGTAAGCATCAATATAATAGTAATAATCGAGCTATTAGTGAAGATGTTGTGCATCAAGGAGCATCAATTTCTATTTGCGAGCATAGAAGACAGATGGTAAGTTTTTACTTTCATTAGTTATTTTCATGTATTTATCATATGTCTTGTTACACTTTTAATTTTTATTTTTCTTTTGTTACTTGTTAGGCTAATCAGCTTGGGAGGGATCCCATCATGCTAGAACTCTTTTCAAAGTTGAACCATAATGAAGAGATTGATACATGGACCATGGAGAGAGCTACATTAGTTTATGTGAGTATACATAATAAAATATGTTTGTTACCATGATAATATGTATTGATTGATTTTGATAAAAAATAAATAAATCATATTGAATGGTATAAAAGAACAATACATATGCCTAAGTTTAAGATTTTGGTTGCTTGGATATAGTGTTTTATTATTCTACTTCATAGATAGATCAGTGAATCAAGATTTATAAATGAAAGAAAATGGGTTTAAATTTAAAGTATAGATCATTAAAACTTGATTTTTTTATGCTACGATGCAATAGTGTGGTGGTATTATTATATTTTATTATAGTTTTTATACCTTGAAAAATTTACAAAAAGATTGATTTGATAAGCTATTTCTTTGCAATAGATTCTCTATTTTAATTATATGATTTCATTGATATCTACTAATATTTCTTAAGTAGTTAGGTTTTTGGGTGTTGAGACGAGTTGTACCAATAATTTTGAATTTTGGGTTACTATAATGTTGTGGGTTTTTTGATATATGACAACTTATTTTATCTTGCTTTAATAAGTTTTGATTCTCTTTTATCATTATTTCTATGCAGGCTGGTTATGAAAAATTAAGAGAGGATACTTTTGCCTTGGGATCATCTGTTGATGATTCCACCCTCTTTTTTCAGGCTATAGGTGGAAAGAACAAGAGGAGTGGGGCTTATAGTCAGAGGTTGCCTTTTATGGACCATTTCACTCAATTTCTCAATGCCATCTAATGTTTCAATCCAGTAAATGATATTCAACTTTAAAGACATGCAACAACAGTTAGGTAGAGGAATATGCAGCAACAGAAGAAAGTCTTCAACGAGAATGTGTTGAGAGAGAAGAAGAAAGGAAATGCACGGAAGAACGACTGCAAAAAGAATGTAATATGATGGAGAACCAAAAGGACCTAAAAGAGGAGATGCTAAAACAACTGAAGACGAGAGATCGTAAAGAAAATGAGCTTAAAAAAGAAATTATCTCCACAAAAAAATCTTCTTAATAAACTTGTAAGACAGTATAGTAGGCAACAAGGCCTTTTAGGTACACAGGGTGCTTTTTCTAGTATAACTGGCAATGATGATGGTGATGGTACCGACGACAACGTTGGCAGTGGTGATAATTCTATGGGTGATACGTAAATTATATTATTATTAGTTTGAACATTTTTTGTATATATTTTCTAAAATTGGATAATGAGATAGGTTGTTATTTAATATGAGTTTTATACGATTTTATTTATTTAATTATTTTATTTTATTTATAAAATAATTTATTTATTCATATTTAAAAATTTTAATGGATACATTTTTTATGGTTTACAACTATTAGTTAAAATTATGTATTTGTAATCAAATATGTACATGTAAAATAGGTGATGGCATCTGTCAATGCACGTGATGGAAGTGATGAAGCAATTGTAGAATAGGTGAGCAGAATGGTAAAGTGAACAATATATTCTGTCTCAGGCAACACTTTTATGGAATCTTGAGAAGCATAGAAATGCAATTAGTTTCATACGGTACTCTCATGGTGCTGCCATCTTTGTTTCGGTTATTCTCTGGGACCCTGCCTCTAGAGGAGCAGCTTAAACTGAAGAATACTTCTATATACTGTGATTTTATTATGTTATGAATAGTTTTATTCTTCAAGTGTTCACACATTGGGAAATAGTGAATATGTAGAAGTTTTGAGTCTAAATCGTGTGCGGCTGTAATGGCATTATATTATCACTCACTGTGAATTTCCTTTGTCTTCTCTTTGAGTTTGATGGAAAATCATGTGACATATTGACTGCTCCATCTTCCATGATGAAAAGATAGTGAAAAATGAAAGATTTAGAATAAAGAATTCATAAAATGAATGAAAAATTAAAATTAATGTAAAGTTACATCTTAGTTTTACAAGAAACAATGAATTGATAAATATTGTAAAATCTAATTGTGCAATACATAATTAAATTATGACTCCATGATCATAAGGTAAAAATAAGTTTTACTACATACGAACTGCACTTGCATACAAAGTTTAAAATAAAAAAAAGTTAGTATATGCATACATAATTAGTGTCACATATTTGTTTTAATGATTGAATCCCTCATTTACATATTTGATGTGCTTTCTTGATTGAAATCTAATTAAAAGAAAAAGTTGATTCATCAAAGTTTGATGAATGCTTGGTCATAGATACATAGTTTTGGTAACTCGCAGTAATAATCTATTTATTATCAAAATAAAAGGATATACCTCAAGAAATTAAGAAAGTTGTAAGCCAAACCACTCAAATATAGATAATCATAAACTATAGAATAAGAAAAATGTTAATAGTACCATGGAAGGATGAAAATCAAGACCATGGTTTCATCTAATTACTCATTTAAGGACGAAAATCAAAAGCATGGTTTCATCTAATTTAATTACTTCTCATGATATTTTTTTGTTGTCTAAATCTATTGAGTTAATTTGTTATCATATATAAAGTGATGAATGCAAAGATATGTTAACATATTTGAATTTCTCTACAATTAATACTTTAGGGAAAACTTAATTGGTAGGTAAAAAGATGAAGGCAATAGTCAAGACCACCTTCTCTATAGTCTTGAGCATTTTAATGTCCAGCTTTAAAATAAGGTTGGAAGACAATACTAATGCCTTTAAAAACTTCAAGAATATTGCTAGAAACTTCCACAACTCTCATGGTACTCCATGGAAGCATCAAAGTGATTGTCATAATTTCTCGATTGCATACTTGCAGAAAATGTATTACTCTGAGACGAGAATGAAAATCTACAATTAAAATAGAAACATATCCATAGAAACTTGAGCAACGTATATGCTTAGATAGCAAGACGCACTTTCATACAAAAGTTTGTTTAGGCAATGGTGATTTTATATCTATGATAGAAAAATTTTCCTATATATCAGCAAATGGTGAATGAGTTCATTATATCATTGTTATATTAATAAGATAACAAATACATGTGTAGACATACATACATACATGTACATGCTTTTTTCTTACTTCTTGAGTTTGATATGTAGGGTACTATATAGCAGACAGTTCAAAATTTGGTAAAATGGTGATTTTAAGATAAAATTACTAAATAAAGTATGTTTCCTTTGATGAAATGAGGAACACAGAAGATAAAATTTCAATAAATAAAATCTTTTTACCAATATCTTGTCTTATAATTCTTGAAGGTAGATTATCATCCCAACACAAAGTATTTCAACCCTAAGAATCTTTTTTTAATTTATCAATATTACGTTGCATAACAACCATTCGTTTATGAAAAATGTAATTCTTTTTCATAAGATTGTTGTCCTACAGAGACAACAATTATTAAAGTTTAAAATCCACTAATAATGTGAATCATCAGAAAGATAGTAAATCTCAAAACGTTCAATCTATATGATGTAATCTCCACCTAGTTATAGCACAATTATATCTTTTACATTTTCAAGCAAAGGTAAATAAATAACATCAAGAAAACTAGATTTACAAGCAAAACTGAGAATATAAGATAATCTTGCACTCTTAACATCATTCTTAGATCAAAAGTTCCATAGAACAATATATCATAACTAGATTTTTTTTCTTCGCAAAAAGCTAGATTATGAGAAAATTCTTTTTGTTTTTGAATTTTTTTTGAAAAACAAAAAAACAAGGAGTTGCCACCAATCTTTTTTATGGTGTGATTAGCCATTAGTTTTGATTGAAAACTATCTTTCTTTTGGAAAAGAAAAAATGAATGCCATTCGAGAATAGGTATTGGTTTTACTTCACCAAAAGATTTAGGATTGAGAGTTAGTTACATATAAGGAAGAATTAGCACCTCTATAAGCGTCCAAGAATTCGTACCACTTAAATAAGATGATCTCATGCCTTTGAATTATACTAATTTGATATTGATCATAAAGTATAATATATATATATATATATATATATATATATATATAGTACATATAAACAAGGTGAGACTAGACTTTAGCTTGATCTCAAAGTTTTAAGAGAAAACCATATTAGACTTAATCAAAATGTGAAAATTTCAAAATAAATTTATTATACAATTTTATGCAAGAATTTCAGTCTAGTTGATACTAGATTTTAAATTCTGAAAAAACAAATATATTTTGATTTAGAGATTGGAATACGAACTTCATTAAATTCCTTTCTTTGAATAATTTTAGAAAAATATGAGATGCACCAAGGAATTTATAATATTAAATATAACAAACACGAAAAGAGAAAACGAAAGCACACATTGTTTTATTCATTTTTATGAAATAGATACAAATTAATAATACCTTTAGTATAATGTGCTGTTTTTTAGCTAAACAACCAATGAATACTTGAGTAAATCTTTCTAGAGTGGATTTAAAAGGATGTAAAGATCTCAAAATATTGAGTCTCTCTTAAGAAAAGGAAGGTAGAAATTCTAGAAAGAGAAAGAGAGAGATACGTTTGAATACGAAAATGTAGAATCTCAAAATATAGAGATGCCCCCACTTTCATTGAAATGTGGTTTATTTACAAAAGAAAATGGGGGTGAAGCTCACCATAAATTTAAAAGTTTGTTGCAAAAAAGAAGAGGCAATAGTGTTAAATAGTCAGTTTTAGCTAAAATGCGCGCTTTGAGTGTATTTAGCTATGATCCTTCCACTAGCTTTTCGAGTCTTCTTCTTTCAATAACTGTATGCTTGAAATCCGATGCGAGATTAAGATTAATTACACTTGGGTGGAGCCAACTTCTCGAATCTTCTTCCATCAACTATACACCTAAAGCTCGACGTGGCAACAATGTCTAGAGCACGATGTGACATTGGGGTTGAAATATAGCTACACTTGAAACTTGATGTTAGGTAAAAATTTAGTGATGTTTAAAGTTAGATTGATTTAATGTGAGAACTGAGTCGGTCACATTAAAATCCAATTAATTTTGATGTGAGATAGGAATCAACCATATGTAACATATAAATTAAATTGATCTAATGTGAAAACTGAGTCAGTCACCTTAGGATCAAGTTAGTTTTGATGTGAGTGTTGAATCAATGACAACGAGAGTATAATTAATCTAATGTGAGAATTGAATCTTTCATATTAAAATCGAATTGGTTTTGATGTGACATAGGAATCAGTCACATTGGGTGCATAAATTGAATTGATCTAATATGATAACTAAGGCGATCACATTGGGATCAAATTGGTTTTGATGTAAGATAAAAATCAATCATATCTAGTATATAAATTAAATTGATCTAATGTGAGAATCGAGTTGATCACATTGGAATCAAATCAATTTGGATGTGAGAAAATAATCAATCTCATCTTGTATGAGATTGGAGATGGAATTTAATGTGAGATTAAAGTCAATCACAATCTAGAATTATGTAGCCCAATGTGAGGTCATAGGTCATCACATCAAGAATTACATTATAACTACAACTCGAAATGAGATCGAAGTTCGTAACATCGAGAAATTATAATACCTGAAACCCGATGTATGATCAAAGTCCACATCGAAAATTAAAATACCTATAACCCAATGTGAAATCAAAATACACCATATTGAAAATGATATATGTTACTTGATGTGAAATTGAAGTCCACGACATCGGGAAGGAAAAAATATGAGTAAAGTCAATCACATCTCATCGGGTATCATAAATGTCATGTCATGAAGATTCTTCTTGACATCAATTTACTTTTATTGTATTTTTATTGACTAGATATCGATTTACTTTAATGCTACCAATTTGTCATTAGTTTGACTACTATGTCACTAATCTATCACCGACGAGGATCACATCTTAGAATCCGATGTACAATCAAGATTGATTGCATTTAGATAAACATGAGGTCTTTAAAAATCTAGTCCCAACCTCACATCAGAATATACTTATTGATCTATTCTCAACTTGACATCGGGGTATACTCAATTTACTGATGTGCTCACATCAAGGTATGTTCATTAATCTACTCTCGGTCTGACATCAAGGTATGATCACATCAAGGTATGCTTATTAAGTTATTCTCAACCTGATGTCGAGGTAAAAATATGATTTTGGATTTTGATTGCATAATCCTGATTTAAAAAGAGTTCTTAATATTTAAATTTTTTTAGCTTTTTCTTAAAATTTAAAGTTAAATTTAGGTGTCTACACTACATAAAAGATATCTTGGTAAACCATTCTGTAATATCATCAATGCGAACAGAATACAATCATAAGTAAAAATTTTTTTATTAATTTTGTTTCTAAAATCAAAATTTATAAAGGCGTAAAAAAGTTTTAACATTTAAAAGAAAAAGGTAAAAGACATACCATTATTAGCATCACTATATAGATTAGTAAATATATATGCTAACATATAAAGAAAGCCAAGTGAAGTCAATTAATTGTAGGTATCCTCAAAAATAAAAAATAAAAACAAAACAAAACAAAAGAAAAGATCTAGCACCCACCCTTTTAAGGCAAAAAAAGGATAAAATTCTTGTTTTACTAATTCCTTATGATTTTTTTAGTTGATTGAATTCACTAATGATCAATCCCTTTATTAAGTACACATTAAAAATAAATATACAAATATGGATCACTAAGTTAAAACAAAGCACAAAAAGAAAAATCTCAAGGAGAATCGAATCAAAGATAAATATTTGTGTTTTTTTCTGTGAAATGATAAATAATTGAAAACAAAGTACTAATCAAACTATAGCATACTTATGATGTCAAACTCTTTTATTGTAGTAAAACCAAGCATTATCAAACAAAAAAGCAAAAAAAAAAAAAAAGGAAGAGAAACTAAAAAATTATGAATGTAGATAAAGAAATAATTTCAATTCTAAAAATTAGGTTTGTAAATAGTTAACGTTTTCCTCTTAAATTAATCATAAATTTTGAAATAAAAAAATAGTGCTTGATGATAATTCCACAAAATTTAAAACTACTGAACTTGATTTTCTTATACCAGGATTGCAAAAAATTTGAAAAAAACTCAAAGGGTAAAGTACTAATCCAAATTGATAAATAGAGTGAATTTTGGTCATTCTTAGAGGTAAATTTTGAATTTCACGCCAATTTAGCTTGCAATGTGTGGCTAATAAGTACTTCATCCATCTTGTGTGAAATTTAAGTCAAAAATCAAACAACTTTATTTATTACATTTATTTTGGTTTTAGCAGTTATAATACACAACATATTAATCGATGTTATGCGCATTTCCACGTTTTACATCTTACTTTGATAGATAAGAGCACTTCTTTGCAATTTTCACTCTAAAATAGAATTTAGTTTCTTTTATATGATAAAGACATGTTTGGATAAAGTAGCAAATTCTAAGGCACTTGTTTCACTTATTAAAGACTTCCAATTCTTTTTACATGCGAGATTTGATGAACGAAAGAATTGCTATTGAAATGTATGTCAACTTGTTGAAACACTTTGCATTACTAATTGATATGATAAGCATACACTACAATAAATATGTTTTAATTGATAGTTCAATAACAATTATCTATACAAGGAACGTTAAAAATGTAGTCGAAAAAAATATATATATTAACGGTTTCATGATAATAGTTTTCTATATTATAATTGTTTGTTTTAATACTTAAGTAAATGATAATAACATTATTATATTAATTTATTAGTTTTCAGTAATTGTTTAAAATTTTTAAATTTTTAATATAATTATCTATTCTAATATTACACCAATGAATATATTACTACTACTTTGTCTTGAATTTTTATTTTAAATTAATTATTGTTTTTATTTTTTTATATTTAATTGAACAGAGTAGACTATTCTATTCTTAAATTCTCAAATATAATTTTATTATTTTTATAAAATACTAAAAATTTTATAAAAATAATTTTTTACATTTAATTAGCTATAATTATCTATTATATTCTTGTTAAATTCATTTAATATTTTTAAATTTTATAATTTTTTAAAAGATTTATATTTAAAAAATTAATTAAGTATAATCGATCAATCTCTAACTAAGCCATTAGTTGCATCCATAAGTCTTATTTGTGAAAAAATTAAAAAAATACATAGTTTTAGTATTGTTTACTTTTTATATTTAGATATTATTAAGTAATGTTGAAATTATTATTATTTTGAGGAGCCCACAAATGAAAATTAATAATTTCTTACATATTTGGTTTAGTTCAATTTTGATTGAGTTTTTATAATTCTATCCAAATTGACCCAATTCACATTAAAAAAATTTAACCTAAACAAAAATCATCAAACTAGATTGAACTCAATGATACAGTTTAGTTTAATCAATTTAATCAATTTTTTGCTCACTTGCAACTTAAAAATTTTAAAGTATTTCAAATGAAAGAGTGGATAAACTTCCCTTTTGGCTTGACCGATCCATTGTTTGGATCCAAATTCATATTTTATTTACTATATCAAAAGTAAACTATTTTACCATCACATTTTTCTGTCTTTGATATGAGAAAATAATTTTGTGATAACCACTAAGATGGTAAGAGCTAGAATTACATGAGATAATAAATAAAAGAAAATAAGGAATAAGCTCAAAATTAAAATTTTGTCTAAAAAGTAAAATAATTGAAAAATAAACTTTTCTTAGATAGTCTTCATTAATGTGGCAATGAAATGCAATTCTAACTTGTTGATACAGTTTTAAATATCAATTGATTTGGCAAGGATATTGTACTATCAAATAGATTTTGTTCATGGTTCAAAAGAACTTTCATGGAATATTCAAAAACAATCATTTATACAAGTGGTCATAAAAACTATAAGAAAATATTGGTAGCTTTAAAATTAAAATTGAAGCTTTTTATTTTTAAAATAAAAATAATATAATAGTTGATTTTGGAATAAAGGTTTATAAAGCTTTAATATTAATATTATGTCATCAATCAAACTCTCATATTTTAAAAATAAAAAATTAGACACTAATCTATTAATTTAATGTAAATTAGATTTTAACTCAAATGGTTATAAAAAATTAAGGATATTTTCGTTGTTAAAATGTCTAAAAATTAACTCAAATGAATTTTTAACTCTATTTTGGGTTCATCCCTCAAATTTGAACTATTTTATATTTAAGATCTATTTATTGTGAATTTTTTAAATTTTTTAGCAATGTAAATTTATATATATATAGATCTTGAAAACATCAAAATTTTTTTATGGTCATTTGAATACATTTTTATATTTATAAAAAATTTTAAGTCAAAGTTAATTATATAAGATCTCTAATTTGAATATTTTTAATTTTCAAATTTTTTGACAAGATTCAATTAGACCAAATTAAAAAATTGAAGTTTGTTTTATTATTTTTGAATATAAGAGTTTGACTACTACCATGAGGAGAAATATCAAAGTTTTACATAACATTTATATTTAATTTTAATATAAAATAGATAATTATATTATTATAATAATTTGATAATTTTAAAATAATTTTTATTTTTATTATGATTTTCAATTTAATGTAAAATTAACGATTATACTATTAGTATTAATTAAATTTTATTATAAATTATCTATTATTTTTAAATCTTTATAATTATTTCAATATAATCAAAGATTTTATTACTAATAGATCAATATTATTATTTTATTATTTTTAAATAATATTAAAAATTTTAAAAAGCATTTGTCCATTTGATTATCATATTTGTCAATTTTATAAAAAGATAAACTATTATATTGTTATTGTATTAATATAACACATTTTTTTAAAAAAAATTATTTAAAAAGAAAGCGTATGGTAAGAGAGCCTTTGTTTTTGCTATCAAATTTATCATTATTTCAATATTCACATTTTTATTTTTTAAAAAATAAATATCTTTAGATATTAAAATTACTTATTTGAGTTAAATTTTTAAAATAAGTTTTTAATTTTAAATAAATTTATGAGTACAATAAACTTTTTACAAAATTATATAACAATGTAATCTGTTTATCAAATAAGTTAGAAGGATTTTTATTCTAATAATGATCGTGTAAATTGCAAAATTTTAATTGCAAGAACTTCATATTTACCCTAATCTGTGCTCATCATAAAACCTCATATAAAAGAGCCAATCTTTTTCCTTAACACGTTTGGTTCTTTTTATGCATCATGTATTTACAAAAAATCACAAAAAAAAAAAATCAAATTCAAGTTCCAAATAAATATACCAATTATAAGAATGAATATCAAGCAATTTATAAATTGACAAAACAAAACATTGTTATTTTTATCAATTGCAAGAATTTTGTATTTATCTTGATTTATATTCATCATAAAACCTCAAATAAAAGACTCAATTTTTTCTTTTAAAATTCATTCAGTTCAGACTTGAGTTTTACATTCTATTTATGCATCATATTTTTTTAAATAAAAAACACATGAGAAAATCAAATTCAAGCTTCAAATAATTATACCAATTATAAAAACAATTATCAAGCAAGTTTTATATCTGAAAAAAAGGGCATTATCGTTATATGTATCAATAAAGTAGTACCCTCACTCAAAGTTAAAAAGCTGATGTGAACATTGAATCAAATAATAACATATATAGTGTTCATTATGAACACATTAATGATCAAAAAACTTTTACAATTTTTCTTCCATATGACAATATGAAGTGTTAAAAACATCTTGAAAGCTTGAAACATAATTTAAGTTAACATTTGTTAAGTTATTTTAGAATGAAACATTCATATCATTTCGAGCATCGCTTTACAAAGGATAAAAACAGTAAATGTACATACCTCATGTTTAGGGTGAGCATTCAATCTAAAAATTTTAAAAATCACATTAACCAATCTTATTAAGAAACTAATCGAAACCCATTGAATGTCAATAAAAACCAATTAAACCGAGCTAATTTTTTTTATCGGTTTGATTGGTAATTGAATAAATCAAAATTTTATTCAAAAATTTTAATGTACACATTATTAAACAAAACTAAAATTAATGTACACATTATTAAACAAAAATTTTATAATAAATTAATTCTACAAAATTAAACATAAGATAATATATCAAGTTAACAATTACATATATTACATAATAAATTCACAAACAAATATAATAACTTTTTATATATTAGAATTTTTTTTATCTTAATTTTCACTACTTTCATCATAATATAATTTATGTTTGCGTTAAGATAAAAAAAAAATCAAATTAATTTGATAGTTAATTGATAATAAAAATAAATATAATAAATAATTAAACAAAAATCAATTTTTTTAAAATGGCTTGATCCAACAAAATTTTGACTGGAGATTGACTAATTTAAATTAATTATATAATCAAATTATTATTAGAAAATTAAAAAATGAAACTAAATTAACTGAAATTAATTTGGTTAAAATCGACTAATGCTCTTTCCTTATCGTGTCGACACTGACCAACCTCTAATATATCTTAAATTGTCAAAAATAAATATATGCATTATATGTTGAAAAACTACTTTAATTAAAAATTTTGTTAATACTTATGAGATTTTACGTGAGAATATGATTTATAAAAAAATTCTTTAACTAATTAAAAATATTTATTTAAAATAATTAAAAATAAAATTTATTAACTTAATTCTAAATTCATAATGTTATGGTTTATAATTTATTTTGAATTTGTAATATAATTAAATTAGTACATATAAGATCTAACTAATTACTTAATTAGTAAATTCATATAACTTTAATTTCTCATGTTAAGTTAGTAATACTATAACGTCCAATTTATTAACTAACTTATTAATTCATAATTATATAACTCTTAGTTTTTAATTTTCTATAAACAACAATCATAGCTACATTATAATTTATAATGTTTTAAAAAAATTATACATATCATAATATTATAAAATATAATTTGTTCATAATTTCACATTAACTCAAACATTTTATCTCTTATTTCTTCTGATTTAAATTCAATATGAACAATAACTTTTCATTTTACTTTAGATTTAATTAATTTTATATTGACTTATCAGTAAACTTAATTTAATACTAAAAGCTACTTTAAATTTAAAAATTATAAAAAATTACAACATATAGAATAAAATTTTAAAATCAATAAATATAAAATAAAATAAATTAAGATGCCTCAATAGTGATCTTATAATTTATCTCGTTTTCTTCTATCCTAAAAGCACAAATAAATTACAAAAATAATAATAATTTAATAATTACAAAATCATAAAAATAAATATTATGTAAAAATGAAGTAACCCAAATATGATAAAAATCGACTTACCCAATAAATTTTATTCTTGAATTAAAGTAAAATAATTAAAAAATTTTAAAGAGTAATGATGTGCAAAATAAAAAATATTTAAATAGGTAGTTGTTTTTTCCAAAAAATCATTGACCCAAAGCAAATTAATATGGCATAATTAAAAGTGATTTTGCAATGAGAATAAAGCAAAATAGTGAAATTTTAAAGATTTTAGATCAATTTGAGAAATGATTGTGATAAAGAAAGAAGATAATTTCAAGATTTACAATTTGGATTGTTTAAAAAAGTGGGTATATGTAGGCTTATTAAGGAGGTTTTAATCGTCTGCTCCTTTTGAAACTTCCCTCTAAAGCTTCTAAGCTTGACATTTTGGCCTTTTTAATACTCAGATCATTATAGAAATTAATGATTAAAGTTTCAAACATCTTTGGTTTTTGCTAAAATCAACTATAAAAATCTTAGAAATTTTCATTTTTTGATGTTAGTTCTAGCGATCATTGACAAAAATGAAGCTAACACAAACATTAATTGATAGCTCCTTTTTCATTATATTTGTGATGATATTAATTGATAGTTCTCTTTATAATTATTAACTAATGTGATGGTTATTTCATTTTTTTATTTCAATGATATACAAATAATTTTTATATAATTATCGACTCATGTGGTTATAGTCACAAAATGAAGATAAATTACAAACATTAATTTTTATGCAATTTAAGGACATCGACATTCATACCAAAAGATAAAAACGACTTTTGGGAGCTTCAAAATGTACGAACAAGATTCATTTTGGTTATTGTCACACCTTATTTTGACAAAGCAAGTATAACTATGGGCTTTAAACTGCAAAAACAGAAATAGGAAACATTATAATGACATGTACTAAAGTATGCAATGGCTACCTTTTGTGTAGAATAATTTTTTCGAAAGATAAATTAAACTTTAACTTATCTGTAAATGATTGATTAATATAGTTTTGAAACTGTTTGGAAGTTGTGAAACTTTATGGTATTCTAGAACATTGCACGTTATCGTCTAAATTATTCAATATATTATTTGCTCATTTGGAGAATGGTTATTACTTGATTCAAAATATTATCCAAATAAATTTATGGTAAAGAATTTTGTATCATAAAATATGATTAATAGGATATTGATCTTTGACAATGATATTATTTAAGGGTATATAATCCACACAAAACCTTTAATTTTTTTTCTTTTTTAACTAACAAAATAGAAGATGAGAATGAACTGTTATTGGGACGCATTAATTATTCCTGCAAAAATTCTCAAACCATACATTTAGTCTTAGATTTCTAATAGTAACATTACCTATAATGTCTCACATTGATAGGTTCACTATTTAGTTATAGAGTGATCCGATGGTCATGTGGATGTTAAGGTGGCAAGCTTTTTAGTTTTACGAAGACCCCTTAGAACTCAGGGAAATGCTTCCTCAAGTAAGGTAAAATTACATGGCTCAATGTCTTTATTTTACTACAAGCTCATATTTGAAAAAAAAAATTGATCCTATTTACATGCTATAATTCCTCATTTACAGTTCCTTCCCAGCTAAAGTCATGGTCAGCTTTTTGTAGTCCATTTATATCGATTTGAAAGTTTCCAGCCATTTCACACAAAATTCTATTTGCCCACTACTATAAACAAATAAAAATTAGCCTTCAGTAGATACCTTTGAATAAACAAGGTAAGCCCCACACATTTTCTTGAATATTTCACATTTTCTTAGTTTTTGATAACCATGTCAAACAACAGTCCTCGTAACACTAAAAGTCCCAACCTTCTTACTATTGCCTTGTCTATTCATTAAGAGGGCAATATCTCGATTAAGAAACTAACCAGTAATCCATAAAGTTTAAGAATGCATTGTGCTTGCATTGGCAAGAAATGATATTTCTGATAAGGGTTCAGGTGTAAGCTTTTCTTCTTCCCCTGAGTTTCAGGCATCTTTATCAGGAGACACGAAATCCTTAATCATAAAAAATTGAGGACGTTGGCATCTTTGTGCTAGGCAATATTTTTCATCATAATAAAAGCATAAACCCTTCAATCTTTGTTCTTTTGCTTCTTGGCTAGTCAATCTCTTTGCATTGCTCACCATACTAAGGGCTGCTAGAGAACCTAAATCTTTAATAGTAGGATCAAACATAGCCTTTAGCAAGGAGCTGGTAAATAGCATGCATAATGGAAATGACTTTTTTTTAGAGCGAGTTGCCTTCCTCTAAAAGCTGTGCAACTCTAATGGCATATAATAAAGATCAGGATTGCTTGATTTTTGCATCTAAACATATGTCATCTTTTAATCTATTTGCAATAAAATAACTAATTTAGATAAGTTCCTAGAAGGCCATCTATTTTCTAAGATAGCTTCTTAAATTACATCTAAGGAGGATCACAATAGCGATTTATCATAATTGTGCAAGAGCCTCAAAAGGGTCTTCATAGTTTATAGGTCCAAAGATATCATTGAAAAGCAATACCTTCCAAAATAGAAAAAGGATAATTGGACCTGCTGTGTAAAAGGAACCTTTTCAAATTCAAAAAATTGTTATGCTTTATAGATTCATCCATTAGGATCTTCTCTATCAAATCTTGGAAAGAAAAGCTCCACGACACCATGTTCTTGGAAGCTTGTCAATTTAGTAAAAGGTTAGGTTTGAGAAGACTCCCTAAGGCCAAACTGATTGACTTGATGTTCTGTTACCATGGATGCTTGGCTTGCACGTATGGATTCCAAGTCAGTAAGGATGCTTTGCAAGTTTGCATCATGTTGACCTAACTTACACCAGACTTCATCAAGAAACTCAATATTGGTCTTCACTTGAGGTCGTTGTATATCAAATTTCTCTTATACGGATTATTACCTAATAAGGAAGTTTAGGCTAGAAGAGAAAAGATTTGAATCCAAAAGAAGGAAAAGAGTTGGAAACTATGCATTTCATTCATAAAGATCCTCGTATGCGCGGTGAAGGTTATAACTACAATCACTACAAGACTTTTTGGGGAATGGATAACTATCCATAACCACCAGAGTGAATGGATGTCATGGACCATTAAGAAAATAATCAATAATTAAATAAATTAAAAGATAAATCAATTAAAAGATAAAAGAAATAAGAGGGACATGGTTGTTATATGATAATAGTAATAGGTGGACATAGTTATTGCATGTTCTTGAACTCCACGTAATGCAATGCTTCCATGCAGGCACTCTTTGCAAGGCCACGATATCATCAAATAGCTTACTTAAAGCTTCCATGATGTTAGACCATTAATGAATACCTATTACATCTATAGCTTTTCAAAAGAAGAGATCCTACATGAGTAAGAGGGAAGGCAGAATGATACAAAGAGACAACCTTCAGAAATAATTTTAAAAGACCTAATACTAGCCTTAGCTCAAGGTAAGGAGTTTCCTATATCGAAATTCGAAGTCGAAAAGCAAGATTAGGATTTCCATTCATTTGGTTTGAAGTCAAAAGTTTCATAGATTGGGATTCGGAGTCAAGGATTAAGATTGAGATTTTCCTTCATTTAGTTCAAGTTTAGGAGTTTTAAAAGTTCAAAGTCAGATTGAGATCTAGATTTCTCTTCATCTGGTTCAACGTCAAGAGTTTCATATATCAAAGATCAAAGTCAAAGATTAAGATTGGAATTTTCCTTCATCTGGTTCAAGGTCACAAGTTTCCTAGATCAGGGTTTAGAGTCAAAGATCAAGATCGAGATTTCCCTTCATCTAATTCAAGGTCGAGAGTTTCAAAGTTCGAAGTCAAAGATTGAAATTGGGATTGCCCTTCATTTAGTTCATTAGAACAGAGTTGGAAATTGAAGATTGAGATCGGGATTTTCCTTCACCTGGTTCAAAGTCAAGAGATTCTTAAATCGAGGTTCAGAGTCGAAGATCAAGATCGAGATTTCCTTTCATCTAGTTCAAGGTCGAGAGTTTCCAAAGTTTGAAGTCAAAGATCGAGATTGGGATAACCTTCATATGGTTCAAGGTCAAGGGTTTCCTAGATTGAAGTTCAAAATCAAAGATCAAGATTAAAATTACCCTTCATTTAGTTGAAGGTCAAGAGTTTCCTAAATCGAGTTTAGAGTTAAAGATCAAGATCAAAATTTCCCTTCATTTAGTTCAAGGTCAAGAGTTTTCAAAGTTCAAAGTTAACTATCAAGGTTGGGATTGCCATTCATATAGTTGGATTAATGTCATTACTCATTTGGCATCAACATAATTAGATTAATTACTAGCTAGACAATCTTTATGCTTTTATGTATGCCTTTTGAAATGAATTAATGCCCTCTAAGACTTAGATGGGACCCTCTTATAACATCGGCGTATTATTTTAATTTAATCGTTTTCTCGATAAGTGTCATTTACATAATTATTGAGATTATATTTATAACATTATATATGCAAGCATGCTTTAAATTTTCCATCCTTTTTGTATTTTTAATAGTTTATATATTCATTGGATATGATAGTCTATTGCAATCATATTACACATCTATGTATTTCATATTGTATTCTATTGACTTGTGGTATCTTGTAAATATTATTTATTTTAAATATTGAATAAATTAAATAAAATATTTTTTAATTTTAAAATATATTTATAAAATAAAAATATTTAAATATTTATTAATATAATTTAAAATTAATTCATGTATAATCAAATAATAAAAATGTAAAATGATAATAATACTAAAAAGGATAGACCAAGTAATTTTGGATTTCATGTTACAAGGCAGACATTTGTATTCATTATCTATAATGACTTGGGCAATCGCATCTTTATTTTAGTGTTGAACTTTCAATAAACAGTTGAAAAAAATATTTGTTAATTTATCATATTTAAATAACAAATAAAAAATTAATTATTAATTTTATTAAATTATTATGTATAATTATTTTATCAAAAAATAAATATAACTCAAATAATAAAAGATTCAAATACTCTAAAAAATAGCATATAAATTTGAGCAACCTAAACCAACAATGACACTTATTCAACAATCTAAGAGCTAATGAAATGCACCCATGCCTAATGAGTAATGACATTGATCATATATTTATGAAATTCGATACCAAGGCAATTTTAACATCAATTTGTTTGATCAAATCCTCGGCACCTCATTTTTACGATGGACAAAACATATAAACAATAATCAAACTTCTCTTCTATCAAACAATTTATTGACCCTTCAAAATATATTAAATGAACAAACAAATTTTTAATATTAGATATGTTTAAGTGGGATTAGGATTTTTGATCTCATCTATGTTAAATTTTTTAATTAAAAATAAAATGTTATTCTTTATAAATAAAATAAATCTTAACTATTTATTTCATTAAATCGTCACATGTTATCATTTAAAAAAAAATCAATACAACTTATATCAACAAAAATTTTTGATTCCCTTAATTAATGATTTTTCACATTTTTTTTAGTAATTAAAAAACACTAGTAAAAACTAACTTTATGAACAATTACCTTGACAGGTCATCATATTAAACCATTTTAATATCCTATTTTATTATAGTAATTGTGATTATGGGGGATTCGTGATGTTGATGTAAATATCCTCTTCATTCTTATAAACACAAAAAGAGAAAAAATAAAAATAAAATAAAATCAAGGGTAAAGATTAATGAAAAATCTTGAAAATGTTTCAATATTAATTCAAGCTTCATTGTTTCAAATTTTCAATTATGGATCTAAAGTTTCAATTTGGTTCAATTTTAATTTTATCTCAAACGGCTATAAAGAAATAATGATATTTTGATTGTAAAATTGTGCATTCTTTTTCAAATTCATTTTTTAAATTTAAACAATTCTTGATTTATGAGCTATCTTTTTATAAATTTTTTAAAATTTTGACAACATAAAATTTTAAAAATAAAATATAATTTTTATAATTTTTATAATATTGTTATTGGTAGTTTCAATATTTTACTTGTGCAATTATTGTAATACCACTTTAAAACACCATCAAAAGAAACAAAATATTTTCTTCGCGTCAAACTTAACAAAAATATGTAAATTATAAATATTTAAATAAAATAAAAAATTTTTATTTATTTTGATAGTATTTTAAAAAGTTTTATAATAAATGTACAAATAAACATCATGCGCACTACGTGCATGTGTAAAATCGTAAACATTAATGAAAATTATAGATCAAAGTCTTACATTAAAAGTTAACAAAAAACATAAGTTTTAAATAAATGCAACTTTTTTTATAGGTTTTAATTTGAAATTGTAAGCAAAATGCAAGTCTTCCTCATATCATTAACCTTTATAAGAATTATCAAGCCCTAACAAGTGAAAAAATGGGTTAAAAAGAGTATGGACCCGAAAGCCCTTAAATCGAGTAATTTAGATCCCATGAGAAGTCATCCAAGTCCAATTGACCTGGTTTTCTTGTTAAGGTGTGACAACCCCTTTTCGACTAAATTAATGGCATCGACTCCAATAGAAGTGGTAAAAAATAATGTCTGGAAGCCGAGAGGAGTATAAATAGTGTTTTAGGTGATGATAGAGGCGTGGTGATAAAATCAAGGGGTTAAGAAGCTATGAGCCTTATCCCAATATTGGATATGGTTGCATAAACTGGCAAAGCAATAGTAGTCAAAGAAAAGGCCTCATGGATTTTTGTGAGCAAGTTTGCTCGTCAAAGTCTGCTAAAGGAGGAAGAACTGGGTTTATGAGAATAGGGAAAAGCATTAATGACAAGACTTGGATATGTGAGGGTAAACAAGTTGGGGAATAGAAGAAAAGACCAAGAAAAGGAGATTCTGATGGTTATTGTAGAGGAGGGAGAGGAGAAGTTATGGACATTTTAGGAGAATGTAGTGGGGACATTTAAAAGGAATTCGACAAGGATAAAAGGACACGTAGGAAGGGGATAGTACAAAAGGTAGAAAGTCAGTTAGTTATAGTAGACTCAAATAAAGAGGGAGTGATCTCAAGGTTGTGGATTTTAAGAAATGGATTAGTGGTAAAAGTAAAAGCATTACAGAGTTTTGAAGTACATTTAGGTAATAAGTACTAATTACGCTCCAAAAAAACTTAATTTTAGCAACAAATTTTTCAGTAAAAAAATGGTTGTCGCTAAAAAACATAGCTATTGATTTTGAAATTCATCGCTAAATTAGCAATCAAGTTAAGTTTGTTGCTAAATTACTCACTGATATTATTTGTCGCTAAAGAAGTCATGAGACAATGATGGTTTTAATGACTAATTTTAGTGATCGATTTGAATTTGTCACTAAATTTAGTGACTGATCAACAATCAATTCAATTAGACATTAAAAATCTAAATCAGTCGCTAATAAGTTAGTTTAGTGACAGGTTTAAATCAGTTGCTAAGAAGTTAGTTTTAGCGATTGATTAAAGTCAGTTGCTGGGAAGTTAGTTTAGCGACTGATTCAAATCAATTGCTAAAAAGTTAGTTTACCGACTAATTCAAATCCATTGCTAAGTTTAATATTAAATTTTAAAAAATATAATCAATTTAAAATTACATTAAATTCATAAAAAAATAAATTGCATAAAATAAAAAATTAAATACAATATGTTTTTATTATACATAATATAAATTAAATAAACAAATCAAATACTCTTTTTATAAAAAAATACATACAAGAAATCAATTTAATATTATGTTCATAAGAGAAACATGTACGACTAAGAATCAGGTGATACTAGAGGTACACTTCTCAAAAGAAAATCCTTCATCCTATGGATGCGTTTATTCATATCACGCTCTTTCTATAAGTGCTCTTGCATCTCGCTCTTCTAGCGTAAGCGATCATGCTCTCTCACCCTGGGCTCCTCATCCAATCATTCCTCGATAGCTTTATACTCAAGCTTCATGCACTCTTCTATATCTTTTATCTAAAAGCTCATATCCTGCATGTTTACATTATCAATAGAGGGTCCATTACTAGAGTTATCGCCTAAATGCCATGATCGAGCTTCACTCCCAATCCTATGTGCATAACGCTTTTTCTCTCCACTTATAGCCTTATAGTAGAGCTTAGTGTAATCTATCTCAAGCATGTTAAAGATTCCTTCTCTAGCTAAGAAGTTGAGGCAACCAACTTCTCAAAGTGTTCTTATAATAAAACAGTTTGTTAACTTACTCGTTAACCGAAACAAATAGTGAAGTAAAAAAAAATCATAATTTTACTTATTTATTTAATGTTAAAAACAACAAACTTACATTTATTTGTTTGGCACGCTCATTATGAACTCATCGAGGTTGGACTTCTTAGTATAAATCCGTTTAAAAAGCTCTATTGTAGCGGGCTCAAGATCCAACTCCTGCATTTGAAAAAAAATATTTAATAAATAAACATATTATTTTTATTTATATTTATGTAAATAATTTAAATATCATACGTACCAAGCATCTATAATGGTTCTATAGTGAGTATGAACTGGCATTATGTCGATAAAGATTTTACCCAGCTTTGCTTGTCTTGCTCTGTCAATTGCAAGACATGCTCTCGCACTTTTGTCAATACTTTGATTGATTCCATTTTTTTTGTCGCTACTCTTATACAGAATCTAGGATAAATTGAGATTTATTTCTTACATTATGGCGATATGCACACATCAAGTCAGCGTACTGATCCATAGCTCGAACATTTCATGTGGCCTTTACCATGCCATTTATTTCATCATCCCATGTAAAATGTTTCCGAAAAAATTTATAAAAATGGTTAGTATGTTAAAATTAAAATATTGTTTTGGTAAATAATTACAGGTACCTTGAATTCTTCAAAATAAAAATCTTTGGTTTTTCGAGAAATCACCCTTCACGTGTACCCAAATGGATTGACTCTCTCGTAAAAAATCTTATAAATCTTCATAGAACATTTATACAAAGTTTTGATCTTGTTAAATAGGATAATAAAATAACAAATAGTAAATAACATTGATAAAATTTATAAAGATAATGATACAAAGTACTAAAAACATTAATTATTAATCTTTATGTGTTATTCTCTACAAAAATTCACTGTTTACCTATACTCAGTAAACTTGCTGAGCTAGATATCCTAGTAACAGCAAACCCATAAGAACCTGAAGCAAAGTTGGCAAACCTATCTCTGGGTATAGATGTTCTATGTGGATATGGTGTAACTGTATCCTTTTCCTCATCCTAAATATATGGATCTCTCCTTCTGAAGTCACCTTATCTCCCTTAACCATTGATCTAAGCATGTTAATTAAAGTTAAATTTGACACCTAACTAATTTTCATAAAAAATACAAAAGAATCCCCCTTAAAAATTAAACTAGAACCTTCTAAAATGCATGATAAAAAAACAATACAATTAAAATTGTAAATTAACCAATACATATTTCACAAGATAGATTATTTACAATAATCGATTAAACATTTCAAATGATAATTTTTTTCATAAATAAAACTAATCATCAACTTCAGAGTCTTCCTCTTCATCTTTCTCTTCCTTTTTCACTTCATCCTCCTCTTCCTCAATAGAAAAGCTTTCAAAATCTAATTGATCCAGCGTGTCTTCTTCTTCATCATTAATATCTATTAATGTCCCATATGGATCATTCAAGGATATAAGATGATCATTCGCATTATTTTCAATTTGATGGACATCTTTTTCATCATCTTGAACAGCATCTTGGGTTAATCCACCAATGAAATTAGAGTTTAAAAGTTCAATGATAGACCCAACCTTTATTTCGTAAATAACCTACTAATAAATTACAATGCTTAGTAATTTTTAAAAGTTTGGCTGCATTCGACGCCTATTGGCGATTGGCTTACCACATGACCTTAATCATGACCATCCATAGTGTAACCCAACGACAAAGGAGTTTGTAAAATTAGTAGGGTTGAGAAATTTGGCTGCCATGGTGTGCGTATTGGAGACAGACATATTGAGGGATAGGAACTTAGAGTTTTATGCTGCTTTGGCAAAAGTAAGCAATAGAGTAGAGCATATAGTGTACAAGGTGTAGGCCATACGTTCCACATTCTTTGTGAGTTTTAACTCTCATAAACATGAACTCATGAGATGATATCTTATATCAATTTTATCAATCAGCCATGAGATCCTCTTTTTCTCTCACAAAATGTACACATAAATGCTGTTGTCCTTAACATAAAGAACTCTTATCATGTTAAATCAGTGTTCCTTTCATGAGAAAAGTAAGATTATGGCATTTAAACACAACTCAAAATACATATTGTGAGTGATAAAAAATATTTAGTGACCTAGCCTTAAGCTTTATGATCCATACTAATCATGACTCTTTAAAGCATTTAAAGGGCCAACGCAAACTGAACAAGTGGCATGCCAAGTGAGTGGAATTCATTAAAACATTCCTTTATGTTATCAAGTATAAAAGAAAGGTGAGGAAAACATTTTGGTTAATGCATTGTCTTGAAGGTATGCTTTACTTTCTATCATAGATGCAAAATTATTAGGCTTTGAATACATTAAAGACTTGTGCATTGATGATTTTGATTTTGCTGATGTATTTATTGCATGCAAAAAGGTAGCATTTATTCTTTACGCAAGTTTTTTCTTTAGAGAAAATAAATTATATGTACCTAAATGTTCATTGTGTACTTTCTTATTAAAGAAGCTCATAGGGTTGTTTGATGGAAAATTTTGGTATATTTAAGAGATTAGTTGTTTTGCATGAACACATTTTTTTAGCCTTATATGAAAATGATGTTGAATGAACTTGTGAGAAATGTATTACTTGCAAACTAACTAAGTTTAAGGTTAAGCTCCATGGTTTGTATAGCTGTATCTAGTGAACCTTGGACTGACATATCTATGAATTTTATGTTAGGTTTACCTAAGTTAAAAAGGGATATTCCATGTATATCGTTGCTGACAGGTTTCTTAACATAGCTCATTTTATTCGATGTCATAAACCGATGATGCATCATGTTGCTGACTTGTTTTTTAAGGAGATTGTAAGATCACAAGGCATGCCTTATAGTATTATTTCAAATAAGAATGCAAAGTCCTTAAGCTATGTTCAAAAGACTTTGAGGGCTAACTTAAGGATTAAATTTTTATTTTTTTACTACTTATCACCCACAAACTGATGGGCAACTAGAGATAGTTAATAAAACGTTATGTACTTTGTTTTGTGCTATATTACAAAAGAATTAACTTGAAAATATAGGAAGAATGTTTGCCACATGTAGAGTTTGCATATAATAAGAGTGCGCATTCAATCACTACATTTTCACCTTTTAAAGTTGTATATGGTTTTAATCCATTAACTTCTTTAGATTTAACGCCTTCCCCATGTTAGATATATTAATTTAGATAGATAGAAGAATACTGACTTTGTTAAATAGATCCATGAAAAGACACGCCAAAGTATTGAAAGAAGAACTGAATAATATACTAACCAAGCTAATAAGGTAGGGCATCAAATTTGCCTGTGAGTCAGGTAATTAGGTTTTGTTACATATGAGGAAATAAGGATTTCCTAATCAAAGGTGCTGTAAACTACTTTCAAGGGAAGATGATCTATATTAAAAGATCAAAAGGATCAATGACAATGCCTACAAGTTAGACCTTTCAGTTAAGTATAATGTAAGTTCATGCAAGTTTTAATGCTACTAATTTGTCTCATTCTAAAGTAAGTGAAGATTTAAGGATAAATCCTTTTCAAGAAAAAGGGAATGAAGGGTTAAAAAGCACCATCAAAGAATCCAATACATGTTCCAATGGGATTGATAAAAAGGGCAATGGCTAAAAATTAAAAAAAAAAACATACACACTTAATGGGTTGATATTGGATATTCATAGTCGTTTATTGTTTAGGATTTGATTTATTTCCCTTTTAAGTCATTTAATCTATTTGGCTGTATAAGCCAATATAACTTAAAGGGAAGACAACTTTTT